>JAOUZG010041418.1:1340862-1385314 GCA_026289955.1 Argiope argentata | reverse complement strand
TCATAGCTATGAAATTAGTCTTATCTTACGCCTTAATATTCAAACATTTGCTATTGTAATTTCACTTTCGGTTACAATAAAGGTTAAATTTACATGAATCTATACTTTTGGCAAGAAATTCAGAAATGAAAAAAGGATAAAAAAGGAAGGAATGAAATATAAAGTAACATATTTAATTTCTAGATTTCTTTCATGCTTAGATCTAGGATAGATTTAAAATTGGTATTAAATACCTACTGCTACCACTTTAAAAAAAAATTAGACAGACATTTACTACTTTATTACCTGCGAATAGAACTTTAGCACATGATGCTGTATCTGAGAATCAAGCGCTTTAATGTAGTACGTGTAGATGCTGCATTTAGATATCGTTTGTGGTACATTAGATTATGTATAGTTAAATCTGACAGTAAATGAGCTAGGAAATGAAGTAATGTATTTCAGATTTGAAGGAATTTCAGTGATTATGAACACTTTCGATTTGAATAATATGCTTTTCTCCCCTTGAGAATTAACCAGCAGCTGTTTTTTTTTTTAAATTTTAAATATGATTCTTATAATTTATTATAGCCGAAGCGCTTATTATTTTGCAAAAAAATATAACTTATTTGAACAACTTTAACGTAAAAAAGTACATTAGCTCATTTCAAGTATCCGTTTGTAGAATATATATACATAAAAGCATACATACATATTGAAAGAACTAAACATTATTGATACCCATTTCAATTTGAATAAAAAACACTTTTTATGTTTGTTTCTTCATTTTGTTAAATAAAATTAAACTTTAAGACATAAAAAGATAAAATCCGCCAAAAACTAAAAAAATATAGTTCACTTTCATAGATTAAATTTGTATTAAGTGCATCAAAATTATAATTTTTATAAATGTCTTCAGTGTAGGAAAATTATGAACATGTTCCTTTATAGTAAATTTTTAAAGCAAATTTCGCTCACTCTACTTATTACTTTTATCAATCGTTTGAAACGCGGTAACGGTCATTAGCATTTTTCCCACGGCAGCCTTTTAACGTTATCGGAGATATGGAGTGTCATTTTCACTGTGACGATGATCGATTACCATATGGCGCACATTGTAAAATAGCCAAATTTTACATACAAAGATAAAAGTTATAATGTGGTACCCTTTTTAAGGCTTGAGCGCAAATGACACCCTCTAATGAGTTAGCTCTAATGGGATTGAGCGCAAATGACACAGAACCAAAGAGGTCTTTCGAAAACTGACTCTGCCTTTAGTTCGAACATCACGAGAAGGGTGGGGGTAGTGAGCCATTTAAACTTGTTTAGAAAAGATATTCTTTCAGTTAGATATTTTAAATATTACCTGTTTGCGCGGAAAACCGTACTGAACGGTGTGTGAATGCCGGTAGGACTAACAGGACATAGAAATAATTAATTATTGAAGCACTTCGATTTTTGGACCCTTAATTGTTTTTAATAATTCTGTTAATTAATATAATAGAATCCTGTAATTTAGAAGGAGTAAGCGAATAATTCAATATTTATAGTATTTCGTTTGAAGCAACTTTAACAATAAATGCGTTTATTAATTTTTTAATCCAGTATGTAATGTCTTGGGCCGGGGCTTCTGGTTAGAGTCGAAAGAAAGCAAGATTCAGTTATTTGAGTATTTAAATCCAGGATTTATTTCCAGCTATAATAGATATATTATACACAGTTACAACTTTCTTGATCACTAGTTCACAAGTACATAAGTAGAATTAAATCAGACTTCCACCAGGGGAAGGTGCTGTGGTTTCAGATAAGCAAGAAAATTCCCCTTGAGGTGAAGAGATAAGACGGAATTTTTCATGAATTCCCGCAAAATCCAACCCGAAGTTCGGGGTTTATCCGCTCTTTGATTAACCTGCTGAGTTTGCCGGTTTCATAAATTGATGAGTTCCAGGAACTCGCTGGAAGACATGGCTATCTAATTAACTGAAGTTCTCCCATAACTCGGATGAACTTTCACACTTGCGACAGGACAAGACAGGACGTACGAGTCCGAGTTTGATAAACGAAGTTCAGATGAACTTCGCATGGGCTCAGCTTATAGGGCGAGGCTGCCTACGATACACTGAAAAATTCTCTCCAGAGAATTGCACATGGAATTCCAAGCTGAACTCCAGTTGCTCCAATAACTCACGGTCGCTTAGTCATCAGCCGGCTTTTCTAGCTCCTTTTCTCTCGTTGTTGTTTTCTTTCTCTCTCTCTCTCTCTCTCTCTCTCTCTCTCTCTCTTTTCCCCATCTCCTTTTTATTTGGGTTTCCTAGGCCGGTTTCCAACAACAAACGACCAATCAGCATATTTCCCAATTTTTATTTGATCATCTGACCTAAGATACCTTCTCAATCAAATGAGAAGGGAAAGCATCGATTAGCAAACCACAAGTGGTTGAAAACCATTTTGTTGATGCGACCACTAGATGAAAGAAGGGTCATTTTCCGCCGGAATCTCCTTTGTCGCTTTGAAGGGCTGGTGTATCTTATCTATTGAAAAGAATACATCTGTTTCCTTTCCCTGATGTTTTTCCAAACACCTGTCCATTTCTTTTGAGACCTGGATTTTTGTAAATGCCGCACAGATACATTTGTACTTAGCTCAACAGCTGTAATTCGCCATGCGTGATCAGATATCTAAATTCTTTTGCTATCAACAAATTCTTCCACTATCAGTAAATTTTTAGCTATCAATGTTTTTTCCCGTGAGAAATTTAGTTCCTTAGGTCTTTCTAACCGTCGCTTATCTGAAGTCGTCACAAGAAGGATCGGGCAAGATCTATATGTACCTATAAAATTGTAAGACATCGGATTGATCCCCAAAGAATGGATTCAATCCTTTCTCTCAATAGTTTTAGCTGCGAATTTTAATAAAATGTCCTTAATTTTTGAAGATTTATAAGTAAATTATTTGTTTTAAAAAATTCAATAGGTTTAATTGAGATAGAAAACGAACAAAATTAAATTGAATTTTTCAACTCTTGATACGTATGTGATTTGTGTTAAATAACCTGATGTTTCTGTGCCGTTGGGACTTTCCTGATTTCTGAACGATTTACCCAAAAAAGAGAATATCCTAATTTTTAATTAAATTGTTCATTTGTACTATATTAAAAAAGATAAATATAGTTATTTTGAAAATAATGTTAGGACAAATTCTATTCCTCTGCTTTTTTAAACTTGGAATATAGCCAACTTAATATGATAGTGTGCATAAATTAAAAGAAAAAAAAATGAATTAAATTGTAAAATGCATGTATCAGAATAAATATTCCCTGGTTTTTGAAATTTTTAAACCTTTAATTCAGTGATTATTTCTAAATTTATTTTGTTTTCGTTATTTATTGTATTTTGCAAGTACCGCCATTTATCCGCATAACCAGGATTTTGTGTTTCGTATCGGAGTTCTTGAATATTTCAGGCTGCGAATTCACCTAAAATGTGTAATAATTTTTACTTATATATAAAAAAAATATGAAAATAATAAAAAGAGTTAAAACATTTTTTAAAAAAAGGAGTCTGACTTCTAAAGAATTCTTTTTCAATATTTCGAAATATGTATAATACCTATATTTAGCAAAGAAAAGAATAAACTAATTGTAAATTTGACTCTCTCTGACATTCAGCGTAAGTAAAGCTTTTAAAAATGCGGAAGAGTCTATAAGCTAATTTTGTTTATTCTAACTCAAATTTTAAAAACGTTTAGCTAGAATTAGTTAAACTTTGCAAGAATGTTGCTTCGTTCAAAATGAAAATTTTGATTACTCCTATGTAATCCTGAATTGGAAGAAAAATAGTTGAAAATATAATGTTACAAAAATGCTTGTACACATTTAAAAGCATTATTTCTTTGTCATATAAGAAAAAGTTTTGATGGAAGCAGTGACCAACTTAGTTAATTCCATAATTCAGGTTTATGATTGATAAAATTTATTTATCTTGTTCTTCATAGCTTAATCACAAGAGTATATTTAGCTTCCAATTCTATTAGATATATAATGTTTACGACTGCTCTAAAAACCTTATACCATTCCATGTTTAGTGCAATGCATCTCTTTTAATTTTCAGTAATCTCCGGTTCAAATTTGGGTGTAAAAGTATAGATTTATACATTGTTTTTGAATTTATTTTTAATTCTATACTTAAAAATAATTCTAAATTTACTACAAATTGTTGTACAGATAATTCTAAAACAATACATTTTTATCGTAAAATATAAATAGAATATACATAAATATTTAATTCCTCACCTTGAGTATGAGCAGAAACGGCAAGTATATTTTGTTTTGTGGTTTTAGACTAAAAACTCATCATCTTTCAAACTTTAATCGGCTGAACGAGGTTGAAGACTTATATATCACCATAACCCAAAGGATGGTGGTGTGGACACAGCGGATGTGACTATAACGAACGCCTAAGATTTCGTGGTCAGAGCGGACACTCCGAAACCCATCGTGTTTAGAGCGGAGACATTTTTTCACCATCTTAGAACAGACAAAGGGTGCAGATAAATAAATGCTTTTAAAATTCACCAATGTAGTTTAAAACTGTATTTTAAGAGGTAAATCTTTCACTTTTAATAAAATTTTTATTTTTTTAACCGAAGTTTTTTATTTTTGCACTCTATAATCGAATTACAAGGACAAACACATTTTTGCGACCAAATTTAATTATTTATATTAAGATATTATAATGTAATGAATTTTAAACGTAGCGAAATGTAATGAAAATAAAATCTTTCAGAGAAATATTTAAAAATTCATAGTAAGTAACAGTATAATGAATGGTATGAATGAATTTCAGGGATAAATTTTTTTTTCAATGTGGTTCTTTTCTTTTAAACATACCCAACTCATTCCTAATTTTTTTTCGAGATAAACGTTGTGGGTAATAATCTACAACTAAACATCCTTTTCCTTTTTTTTATAGAGGATAATTTTATTGAAATGGCTCTAGGTTCCATCACAGAATTTTTCTACGATAACACGGCATACACATTTCATAAAGATCAAACATCTACTAAGGAAATGAGAAAAGCCTTCTCTCTCAAAAATATCGGCTTATCTCTACAACAAGTGCAAAGCTCGAAACTACACAATACATGGCATATGACTGATTAGGGAACCAACACTATAGGTGTAAAAATGTCCGCTCTGCCCACCAGCACCCCTCACGTGTCCGCTATATCCACTGTCCGCTCTGGCCACGTAACCAGAAGGATGTGTGGCCTGATGTATTAAGTGACATACCTATTTGGTGCGTTTTTGGCGAGGTGGTGTGGCTACAGCGGACGTGGTCAGAGCGGACACATAAGATTTCATGGTCAGAGCGGACACCTCGAAACTCATCGTGGTTAGAGCGGACAAATTCCCCCCCCCCCGTCTTAGAAGAGATAAAGGGTGCATATAAATAAGTAAATAAAACTATTTCACGTGGGATAACGTTTTTTTTATTGAAGTTTTCTGTTTTTGCACTCGATTATCGAATTACAAGGATAAATACATTTTTGCCAATCAAGTTTAATTATTTATTTTAAATTGTTAACTTAACTATTATCTATTATATTGCGAATACATTTTAAACATAGCGAAATGTAATAAAAATAAATAATTTTCAGAGAAATGTTTAAAAATTAATAGTAAGTAACAGTATAATGAAGGGTATAAACGAATTTCACGGATTTTGTGGAAAACTTTATTTTAGAGTCAAATAAATATTAGAACAGGTGCAATTGCCATAAAATTAATTAGTTTCATTAAGGTAAGTAAAAATAAATACTAGAAGTAAAATATATAAAACAAATGCAAGTAACTAAAAGAAAAATAAATACAAGTAAATAAATACTAACTAACCTTTATTATAAGGGAATAAATATCATTTACCATTGGATTTAGTCCGACCTAGTTACAAAACTTAAAGATTTTAGACATTTTTCTAAATTGTTTGATATTTCGAATTCTTTTAGGATGTTTTCAATTCTTTCATCCAATTTTACATACGCTTTTTTCCTTTTTATTCCAAGGCCGTCTAATTCTCTGGATTTGAAATTAAAAGACACTTTTTGAGTTTCTTCTTTTAGCATTTTAACTAATAAGTGGACATTGGGCTGGTTTCTGCCAGTGATTGCATTTAATTTAGAATTCCACCCTTCAACAGAATTATTTGTCCTATGACGCTGTCCATATACATTCCATACTTTAATGGGCATATTTGGATTGTCCATCCACTGCTCGACAAAATAATCAATGAATGGGGTAAGTTTGTCAATGCTAAAAGCTTTTTCCTATACAATGCTCCAAGCATCATCTATGTGTTCCATTGGCAAGTAAGCTAATGCAGAAATCATTCTACAGACATTTCTTATATCTTCGTTCTCTTTATATTCCTTTACTAGACCCATTTCTTGTATTTTACGCCACAAACATTGATTAAAATGAAAGTTACAACCGGAAATAGTCGAACTGGGAAATTCTAATATATAACTACTGATGGCTGCGGCTTCAAAATCCAATTTTATAATGTCCGGCTTCCACTTAGGGCACCAACGTTTCACTTCTTGAAACATTGCAATGTATGTTGCTTGTCTCTTATCAGGTAGAAATGCAAAAATCGCTGGATAAACGTTGGTCTCTGTTACTGTACTCCTTAAGTCGACGGGTATTGTATATATTTGGGCAAATTGTTTCGGACTACTTTTAAATGTTCCATCTAAGAAAATGGTCTTTCCATTTTCCAAAAGGTACCGAGATTCTCCTCCTCCAAATACTAAAATCCTGTTATCTTGGTCATTTTCAAAGTCTAAACGAAGAAAGTTTTCTCCATTAAAAAGCATAAGTGCATCGTTAGAAAACTGAATGTCGTTAGCATTTTGGGTAGCTCCCAAAGCCTTTCTCCTCTCCTTACATAAAACAGTCTTGGCATTGGAGTATGTCGGTATTTTAATTACGAAATCATATCCTTTCTGATATAATTCTGAAAGTTCTTGAAATATCTGGGGAACGGGAACTGATGTTTCTTCTCGGACTCTTTTCTGCAAGTCTCTAACTTCCTTTAAACTTCGATCTCAGCAACGTTGGGCACGCAGGAATGCTCAGTTTTTTTCAGTACTTCGTATTGAAAATTTGTCTTTACATTTCCTTTACAACGATGTGTCTTTTCTTTCACACATACCCAACTAATTCCTAATTTATTTTTTCGGTGTAAGCGGTGTGGGTAATCATCTACAACTAAACATTCTTTTCCTTTTTTGTGGAGAGTAATTGTGTTGAAATGTCTATGGGTTCCATCACAGATTTTTTCGGCGATATAAAATGACATACACACTTCATAAGGATCACGCATCTACTGAGAAAATGAGAAAGGCCTTCTCTCTCAAAAGTATCGGCTATCTCTACAGCAGGTGCAAACCTCGAAACTACACAATAGATGACATGTGACTGATTAGGGAAACAGCACAACAGTTGCAAGAATGTCCGCTCTGCCTACCCAGCTCGTCATACTTGTCCGCTGTGGCCACTATCCGCTTTGGCCATGTAACCTTTGGCGACCTCCTGTTCGAATCTGGGAGTAGAAATATAGTCTTATACGTATTTTCTTCATTTTTGTTTTTCTAATACCATACTTCACAAATCTATATTCCACAAACAGATACTCGAAATGAGTTAATGTATTTTTTTTAACGATTAGGTTGTTCAAAAAAGTTACTTTTTTTTGCAAAATAATAAGCGCCTTAGCTAAAATAAATGATGAGAATCATATTTATAATTTTTAAAAACAGCTGCTGGTTAATTCTGAGGGGAAAAAACATATTATCAATTAGAAAGTGATAATTACTCAGATTCCTTCAAATCTGAAATACGTAACATCATTTCCTAGCTCATTTACTGTCAGATTTAACCATACATAATCTAATGTGCCACAAACGAGATCTAAAAGCAGCATCTAAACGTAGTACATTAAAACACTTAGTTCTCAGATACAGCATCATGTGCTAAAGTTTTATTCGCAGGTAATAAAGTAGCAAATTTCTGTCAAATTTCTTAAAAGCGCTACCAGTGATTTAATACCAATTTTCAATTTATCCTATATCTAAGCATGAAAGAAAGTTAAAACTAAAATATAAATTCATATAAATTGAAACTTTATTGTATTCCACAACACAGCAGATAACACAAACAGATACTTAAAATGAGTTAGTGTGTGTGTGTGTGTGTGTGTGTGTGTGTGTGTGTGTGTGTGTGTGTTTTGGTTGTTCGAATAAGTATTTTTTGCAAAATACTAAGCGCTTTGGCTAAAATACATTATGAGCATCATATTTATAATTTTAAAAAACAGCTGCTGGTTAATTCTCAAGGGGGGCATAATTTCAATTAGAAATGTTGATAAGTACTAAAATCCCTTCAAATCTGAAATACATTACTTCTAAACTATAAAATATGTTACTTTATAATGAATTCTTTTCCTCCATTTTTTTGTTCTTGAATTTCTTGCCCAAAGTATGGATTCATGTAAATTGAAACTTAATTGTAATCGAAATTGAAATTACAATAGTAAATGTTTAAATATTAAGTCGTAAGATACGATTAATTTCAGGGATATATAAGTAAGGTTTCTGAAGCCACTTTTTTTCTAAAAAGCATTACATAGTTGCACTTAGGAACAAGTGTTTTTCTTTTTTAAATACTGCATCCTGACATACTTCAAATTATATATATATATATATATATATATATATATATATATATATATATATCATCCTCTCTCTCTTTTTTTGTATGCAATCGTAATGTTTCCCTCGTTTTTGCAAACAATTACGTTTTTAGTTCCACATTTTAATAGGCTTAATGGTTGAAATTAGTAGAACCCTTACTTCAACCGGACAGAACTGGTGAGAATAAAGTATCATATATATGATTTAAAAAATTGCAATTTTTCTCTTTTTTTTCGGTTACTTTTTTGCTAGAATAGAAACATGCAATCCAAAACTCAGCATTCCAAAATTGACTGCGTAGTGAATATTTCAACTTTAATAAGTGGTATTCATACAGAATACAAGATCAGTGTATAATCAAACAAATAGGTCCTTTCTTAAGCAAAATCAAATATTCCTTTTCCGAAAAATGTTGTTTCGAAAGACAAATGTTGCCTTTATCATGGTAGAAGAATTAATTTCCCGTTTGGCAAAATTTTCACATTTAGAAAAATAAAAACGTTTCTTCTTGCAAGAAATTCCTCATCACTTTCAGTTTTCTGTTCATATTCTGCATATTTCTGTTTTTAAAAGCTCTTAATTAGTCCCAATTTCAGCAAAAGTTTATGGTGTGGTACCGATAATTTCAGTTAAATTTTAATGACATTATACCTGAACTAAAAAAGGAATTAACTTTATAAGTAGATATATGATAAATCTTTGCTCACATTCAAAAAGTCAGTCCTTCTATCACATGAACTCCATCATAAATGCCCAAGTGTTATTAAGATAATGCAATTTTGTATAGGTGTCGAAGGTGCTAAAAAAAGGATAATTTTTAAGCCCTTTAATTAATACAATCCGTGGCTATTTTTTAAAAATAATTTATTGAAAGGTAATAAATATGTTACAGGCATATTTAAGCATATTTAAAATTTAAATTTAAACATCATAAAATTAATAATGTTACGTTATTCTTTTTTTGGGGGGATAAGGGGGTAGGATATTCCCCCAAAAGAGATTAAAATGGATTTAAAAATTTTTCCTTAATTTGAAGTTCAGATCAAGAGGTCTTTCGTTACTCTCAGAAAGCAGTTATAATCTTTATCACTAATTGGAGTTGGAAAAATCTAAAGCAAAATTATCATAATTAATATAAAAAGACAGAAAACAATATGTGTGCTTTTATATATTCTTGAGAAATAAACGAATAAAAAAAGAAATGCTGCAGTTCATAAAATATCAAACTTGAGTTTAGACTTTACATGCTGATATGAACTTGAAAATCAAAACCTATTTCGAATTATTGAGATTAAAAAGATTAGCGATGCATTTTGTGGAACCATTTTCTTTCATTGAATCGATGAAACAATTTTAATAATCTATGTTTTATTCTACTTTGAAGTGTCTTTCTCAGAAAGGTGAAGTTCTGATGAGGTGATTCAAATATTACATATTTTTCTTATTTATAGTATTTTGAAAATACTCCTTTTAAAGAAGCCGTATGAAACAAATTTTCTTCTTAACGTAATAATTATAATGTCGAAGTAAACAATATCTATAGAATGATAATTGTGTGGAAAGCACAAATCATTCTATTTACTAACCAATTATATTAGATTTTTTTTTATTTATACAATTGTATCATTAAAAAATGAATTTGAAGCCACAATTTATGTTCTGTCAAGTCTGTATGTCCTGTTCTATCTAAGATATAGTTTTCAAATTTCGCGTGTGAAAATGCCCTTTTTAGACATCTATTTTCTTTGTCTTTTTCAATTCCTACTATTAGCTCACACTCTCCTTATATAACATATCTTATTCAAATTTTCAGTCGTTATTAAAATACCTTTTATTCATCCAATCAAGTTCAAGTAAAAAAAATTTAACTTGTAGTGGATGATATTTGATGTTAATGCAGTTTTATTTTTCAAATATTAATTCGTTAATCTTTTATTAATTAATTAAAGACTAATTTTTCTCCAAATATCTTTATTTCCCCGCAGCCAAATAAAAGAAGAACTCGGTTTGTTCCCTCCCCCCCCACTCTGATGAGGTTTGGCTTAACATGTTTTTGGCCGATTATTTTAAACGATTCTGTTTATTTTCATAATGATTAATGCGTTTAAAATTACACATTGTTCATCAATCGACTTTTCCAATTTATTTTGGAGAACATTCGAATTAAAATAATACATACTAAAGAAAATTAGAAATTTCTAATCTGTATTACTTACCCCAACTGGTATAGGAAAGTCACACATTTTGCGTTGCCACAATTGACATTGGATCCTCAATTGGTGTTAAAAATTCAATGCTGGTATAATTTTTTGATAAATTATTTATAGTAATTGTAATTGTTAGGCCGGGATTGTCTAGTTGGCAGGGCGTTGTATGCGCATCCTTTGGGCTGCGAGTTCGAACACTATACATAGAAAGGAGAATGGAAATTGCCAGGAAATTGGCTTTCTATTTTGTCCTTTAATATTGCGATTCTGTTATATTTATATTAATTATAATTATTTGATAAAGAGTAACTAAAATTAAAAATTTTCTTTGTAAACCTAAGTAGAAATTAATTACAATTTTTTTTACATTACTTGTTTTGTAAAATATGCATTCTCTGTCAGACATCATTAGACATTTCTTTGTATAAAAGAAGTATTGATTATTTAAATAACTTACACATGATTTAAAATATTTTCTCTAAAAGACATTTGATATAAATATGTTGTACTGGAGTCGAAAAGATGAAGCAGAACTTTCAGACATCTTTTTATTTTCTGCTAGGATTTCACAACACAAAACACAAGTACACAGCACAACAATTAAAAATAGGGGGGGGGGACGATCAGCACATCTCGACGACTCGAACAAACTCTCTGTCTCTCCTCTCTTTCTCCAAACTTGTTTTTTTATCCTCCCCCAGGTACCACGACACCTGGCGGTCACCGGCAACACGATCCCTCTGATATTTCCAGTCTTTCTCGGTTCCCAGGCAATACGATCCTTCACGTCATTACAGTTTTCCTTGGTTCCCCGGCAATACGATCCTTCACGTCTTTACAGCCTTCCTTGGATCCCAGGACTTGGTGTTAAAATAAACAAAGGGTATTTTTTTCGTAATTTGTGTATTACATAAAAACACAGAAAAACACTTGAAATATATCATTTAGCTGCTGAAAATTATATATAATTGGCAGAATTTCATAATCAAATTAATCCACTTATGTACATTTTTTTTTTAAATTTCGTTTCAATTACGAATCTGATTTAAAATAAATATTAATGAAATTTTATTTCTACTAAAATGACATAAAACTTCAGTACTAGCGAGATCAAAAAACATAAAATAACATGACGGCTATAGATATTAAAAAATTTTGACGCTTTTATATCTACAACAATTATTATAAACATTTTATACATATGTAGTTTTTAACGCGCAGTTTACAAGAACTATTTCAAATACCTTCCAGCTATATTAAAAATATTTGACAACTTAATTATTATAGATGTTTGCTCTTCTAAAATTTGATGCTTCAATATTTTTTAGGGAAAATTTTTAAAAGATTATTTAATTACTTTTGATTATATTACACTCAGAGAGGATATTAAATGATTTTTCTATATCTATTTTATACTAGCCGCCTTTGGCGACCAGTCGGTTCGCCAGTATTAATGCTCGCCAAAGTTTGCTCGCTAATATTTTATGTAGCTGTGTCTCATAACAGGTTTTTCACCAAAATATTTTTAAACCAAACAAATTTTGATAATCATATAATTCATTTATAGTATTATTTATTATTATTTTCTTCGTATGATCTGTTCACTGTACTACTCATCTTTCTCTTTCTATCCGAGTAATAATTGTCCCAGAATTGATATTTTACTTAAATGGTGGAAGGAAAGGTCTAAAATTCTAATTTTATAGAATGATGATATTCAAGAGATGCAAAAGCTTAAAAACAGCTAGGAAAATGCCTCGTACAGACGAAATAATGGTGACACACACACACATCTTTTCTTTTCTATCCTTTTTTTCTTCACTACTTTTCTTTCTTCAAACCCTTTTTCCCTTTGTTATTACTTTTTTTCTTCCCTGCCCAGACTTTATTTTGAGCAGGCATAGATTAAATATTCATACCGTCTAATAATAAAAGCAACTATTTTCTTTCTTTTTTAAGCATCCTGTTATCTATAAATGAAAACCAACTGACTTCGCGTATTTCTTTCTAAACAAATCATAACTTATTACTTCCTGTTATCTAACTCAGTTGATCTGGGGGGGGGGGAAGAAAATGAAGATTTTTGGCGGGAAAGCAAGAAAAGTGTCGTTTTAACTATTTTCCACTCAGTTTTTTCATTTTTTCTCTCCATAAGAACCATCCTCGTGTCTTAACGAAAATATTTTTTTAAAAATTAGCCGAATCGGCCGAGCCATTCTCCAGTTTTGCGCTTAGCAACGCATTTCGAGTTGCATTTTTATTAATATAGATTTTATATATACTAATATATTTTTCTATATGTTTAGTATAAATTACATCTTCGTATAATATAATAGTCAAACAAATCAAGTAGCTCTAAGAAAAAGTTAAAAAATATAATACTTATATTTTCATTTTTTAAAATTTCAAATATTGATGACAATTTGGATATTTGCTTGTCTTACATGTCAATGAGGAAAAACAAATTTTTGTTTCATTTTTCGTTGAAGACAATCTTATTCAAATTACGGAAATTGTTACCTAATTATTCACTTTAATTGGCGGTCTCTATTTAAGGAGCATTTTCCACAACTGAAATATTTATTGACTACTATTTATTTTAAGAAGGAATTTTTTAAAGCATAACTGCTGTTTAAATTTATAATTTGCAAGGAAATAAATATTATAGTTTTACTGATTAATTTAGAATTTATGAATTATAACATCTGTCAAATATGTTACCTAATAAGCGTTAGTAATAAATTCTAAGGAAATGCGTTTACTTTCAGTTTCATCATCTTTAAGATAATTAGATAAAATTATTTAGCAGTAGACATGTACTTTTTAAAAATTTCTTTGCAATACTTCAACATGTTAAAATGGTTATGTAAAAAAATTTGCAGTAAATTATATGCTAATAGTTCATTAAAAAAATGCTATTATTCGAATATGTAGCACAAATCAAGTAAATTATTTCAATTCAACGGTTTTTAAAATACAACAAAGTATTATCTATCAAACTGCTACTTAAATACAATTTTAATCAATAATGACAAGTTAAAGGATTAATATAGGCAAAAAAATAAGAATGAATAACCAATGCATAGAAACTCATTCATATCACCTAAAAGCATTTTATTTCTTCAAGTTTATAATTGCTTAGTTTTTTTAAATACCATTTTATTACTACAAATTATATTTCAATTATTATTATTATTTACTAATTTTTTTTTTCAAATAAAATTCCATTGTCCATTGCTTTAAAATAATTTTACAACAATTTTGTTATATTAGCAAGTGTAACAAGGCAGCTTTTTAAGTCCTTGTCAAAATAATATTTTTCTACAGTTCGGTTTATTCTATCATCTAGATTTATAAATTTTTTCGCTTTTCGTTTTCCCTCTAAATTTAATATAACCTCTAATCTAAATTAAACTTTCAAAAATGTCCCTAGAGTTGTTAAAGAAAGTTTTACAGTGAGAAAAAAGAGCTAATATTTCGAAGAAAAGGACCCTTAATAATCTCAATTATTCTCTTATCAATACGAGAAACGTGTATTCTCTATAACTGCCAAGGTAAGGTATTTTCCTGCCAAGGTAATTAAATGCCAGCAAACCTACAAAGTGAGCTCAAAAGACACTTTTTAATGATTGAGCGCAAGTGGTACAATCCCGTTCGGACTCTTCCTCCCACCATGTCCTAAATATTTTGTCCGACATTGCGGTAGCTGACATTTTGACGGTTTCAACGTTATGTTTGCCGCTCCTATTCTTTTAAGAACCTCGTAAAGATGCTTCAAGTGATCTTCCCATGTTTCTGAATTGATCGCAATATCGTCTAAATAAGGAACTGCGTATTCTTTACAATTCGTTAAGTTTTCAGCTATTATACTACTAAAAAAATATGGCTCATTCACCAGTACGAATGGCATTTTTAGAGGAGATACGTTCCAAAATTAGTTAGAATGCTGTTAATCGACTTGCATTCTTTGTCATGGGAATTTGCCAGTAACCCTTCGCTAGATCTAGTACCGCAATAAATTTCGCGGCAACTACTCTTTCAACTCTCTCTTCTAAATTTTTCAAGAGGAAGTACTCTTGAGTTTTAATCAAGCTGTTTAATATGCGGTAATCAATAAGAGGTCTTGGGGTTTTGGCCGGTGTCTCTACTAACAACATTGATGACGTGTAGTCTGATTGCCCCATTTCAATTACTTTTCAGAGCTAACATTTTTTTTATTTTATTTCTGATTTTAAAATTACCGCCTGGCGTTGCGAAGTGCGATAGGGCTTCGACCTATCAGGCTGATTACTGATCTGTTCTATATCGTGCTTTACTGTATGTGTTTTCCCCGGTTCATTGGGGAAAACCAGTTTTATGTTTATGTAATAAATATTTGAGTTCATTAATCTGCTTCGTCGTTAATCTCTCTTCAAAATTACTCCTTCGTGAAATCTCCTCGAAATTGCACACGCTTACATCTCCCTTCGAGCATGTGATTTCTAAATCATTTCCCGTGTCTACATTCCCTTTTTCCTCTCTAAAACCATCATTCCCTTGTCTGACGCGTTCTCTGCACTCTTTCAAAGTTTCGCAGCTCCATTGTGCATCCGAAAATTCTGCCTAGGTTATCTTGACTAGAGAGAATAAGTCTATCTTTTCCTCCTACATCCATATGGACGGTAACAAATTTTCGCGCAATTCTTCCTCATGGATTATGACCTTCTACTCTTCAGCGCTTCTAACCGTGGCCGTCGAGAGATAAGGCCTCAGTGCTGCTTCGTAGAATCATCACTAGGGTTTGTCTCTGCCGAAACGGGAATGACGAAATCATGCATAAAATGTTTTGTCTCCCTTTTAAATGGGAATTTATTTCCTTTTATTCTCAAAATTTGTTGGGAATTTCATTTTTAATTTAAAGGAAATATTCTAAAATCATATTTCCTTTTTGTTGATATTAAAAATGCTGAATAAAATAAATAAAACTTTACCAAACATGAATCTATCTTTAATATTCCGATGATTTAAAGAAAAGATTATTTTTGATCTTTTAAAGTTAAAAGTTAGGATTAAATTATCCCTTAAGAATATATATTGCAAATTTTCTATGCATTAAAAATTTTTTTTGCCGTTTTTCTTGAGGAGGAAAGATAATAAATTTACTCCTTATCAATAACTTAATTTGACAACTAAAAATTAATATATATATTTGTTATGCTTTATTATTAAAATTTTATTTGACTTAAAGTGTATTTTTCCAGAGAGAATATTTACAAATATGATAAACATATTTAAACTATTCGTAATTAAGAATCAAAATCAAATAAAAAACCAAAATCTTTAAGAAAAATAAGTCTTTACTTACATTACCCTCTTAGTTGTTAGTTTACAAATTGTAAGATCATGACATCCATGCAAACTCTATCCCTCCCCATGTCAAATGTTATGCTTTAAATAATGCATAGGTGAACAATTTTATAGTAAAATTTTACTAACTTCAAAATATCAGTGCACGATTTCAGATTTTCACATTGATTTTACTATAGCCAACATTTCTAAATTTTTTCTAACATCAAAATTCTTTTTTCCTCACCAGCACAAGGTCTACAGTGATAATCAGTTGATATATCCTTTTTACTAATATCTTTAAAATATAAAAATAAATTAAATAATTTAAATTTCTCAAAAAAGGAAGTTCAAACATAATACACAAAGGTTTATTGTAAATATAATCTTTGACAAATTGTATTTACAATATAATAAGAGAATAAAAATTCACTAGAAATATCTGTTCAGTATTTGAAGATGATAAAAGAAATGATAATGTCCTAAAAGACTAGAGTTCAAGTGAAAGCCAAATATGTCTGGTCTATCACTTAAGCCAGACCATTGGGACAACATTCCTTTCAGCAGCATATAATATACAAAATAGAATATGTAACTTAAAGCATCTTCTGTATAAAAGATATACTGTAATTTCTTACAAAATAGATTCATGTCTTCTGCATATGAAATAATTTTTGTGCAAAGAATTTATAAAAATTAGATAATTATGTCAGGAATACTAAATTTTGCTTGAAAGAAAACTATTAAAACCAAGCACAATCTCTTAAACCATGGGAAATTGTAATTCCCTAATTGTAACTTTAAAACTTATATCAAGCAAACAAAAGTAAAATATTTTTAGATACCATTCATAATAATAAAAGAAAATTACTTTAGAATTTGAAGTTTACGATTTTTTTTCACAGTTTGTTTCCTTCATTCATTTCTTTTCTTTACAGTAATTATTTCAAAATATATTTGTAGATGACCTTAGTAACATTTTGAGAATTTTTCCTTCACTATGTTTATTATCACAATAATGTTCAAATAAGTTTTCAGAATTTAAATGATTTTCAGATAGTCCCAAAGCAATCTTTCTTGGATTTTCAGATGCAATAAAATCTTCTTCAAAATTAATACAAAGTTTTTAAATATTAATATATTTGTGTACAATAACATTAACTACATTTGGTGTAGGACAAAGAAGCTGATACCTGTCTAATTTAAAAATAAGCCCATAACTCATCAATTTCAATAGATATGTCTACTGTAAAATTACTTTTGCAGGCATCGTATTTTAATTTCTTAACAGCAATATGTAATGTAAGTTAATGGACCTGAAATCTCTCTAATTTCTATATCCTCATCATTGATTTGAGTATTTGGTCAAAATGTACACTTTTTTCATCTACATCACCAAAATCTTGTAGATCATTATTTTTAATTAAAATGTCACCAAAAGTTTTGGAAGATATACCTCATTTTAATAAACATAGCCTAATCTTTCTTTCGGGTTGAAACAGCTGCCTTATAGACATATGATAATTGCCAACCTGACATTTGTCTTTTTATACCAAACCTACTTTTTAAATTACCTGTTTGAAATTTCCCTGGGAAAATGAAATCCAATCCAAACTCTTCTTAACAGTAAATGGCTATTTCTATAGGGGTTTTGTAGTTACTTTCAAAGCAGCATGTGTTTCATTCGACAACCCATCAGTTGTACAGTCAATTTCTTTCCATTTGTTCAACCAATTTAAAAACTTATCAAGAAATTGAACTTTTCCATCCTTAGCCATGTATGATAGTGGCTGCTTAAATTTATTATTTTCCCTTAAACCTACGTTAGAGCATTTTACATTCACAATCATCCAGGAAGTTAACATTATTTTAATAAACTCGACAGTATGAGCGAAATGTTGAATTTCATATTTATTACAAACTTCTTGCCCCAACTGCATAGCGATTAAAAACCTGCAAAGCAAGACTTGCATTTTGTCTCTCAAGACTTGAAGGAAATAAAGCTTTTAATTTTAATTTACAGTTATGTTTAACTAAGTTATTAGCATCAACATTATGTAATTTTCTAATATAAATAACAATTCATAAAATAATTTTTACATTAGTTACCGCCAGCTTTATCATTCCAGTAAATTTAAAATTAGTCTTCATAAGTTACAATAACAAAAACATTATAATTGCAAATTAAAACAATGATTCATTATTTACTTTTAATTTATTTTGCTGGTGAAATAAACATAAACTAGCAAGCTGATTTAAAATAAAAAGAAGCAGTAGCTAAGAAATAAATTATTTCTTTTCATTCTGAAATAATTGCATTACATACAAATTACATTAATTAAAGTAAGATATGCAAAGACAGAAGTGACATAATATAATTGAGAACTTTTGAAACTATTGTAACAAATTAAGAGTTGATTTCCTTATTTACTAATTTAAATTTTGTCTTTATAATAATGCAGTCAATGTTCATATTCAAAATAATAATACTCACTTTCTTTTTACACTGGAAACAAAATTTACAGGAAATAGGTAAAATGCACTACAGTAAATAACATGGTAATATTTAAGATATAAATTTCTTACTATTCCTACAGGGGGAAAGGAGTCTGAAGATTATTGCTCTAATGAAAAAAAGGAGTTAATTTCGATTAATAGTGCACTCGAACACATTACTTGTACATTAGCCCTAATTCTGAACATAAGCATTTTAAACATACATTAGCCCTAATTCCGAATTATTAGCATATCAAACTTGATAATGGTAAGTACATGAATATTATGCAAAAAAAATATGCATCAATAAATGATATTAAAGATTCAATTATCAAACAAAGTACAAATAATCCATAAAGAAAATTTCATTAGCACTAGATTGTTAAAAAGTAAGAACTATTTCGATATCTGATTTTTGAAGAAAAAAAGAAGATAACACTATTTTTAAGTTATATCAAGAAACTGGTATTTGAAGAATATATTAATAAAATTGACGAAATAGTTGACATACCTTGCTGTTTTTTGCTGGGTTCAAAACCCTTTCTGTGAATGGCGGCAATCCACCGTTTTCGCAGTTTCCCATCTTTCGGGAAATTAAAAACTGAAACTTAGGACCCATTTTTATAATTTCCTCTACATTTGGGTACACAACAAATAAAAGGCATTTTATAATCCACAAAACTAGTGATGAGAAAAACGCAAAACAAAATTGCTAAGATTCCACACACAATCTAAGCGTGAAAAGTTCGGAGCATGAGTCAGAAGAAAGAATCATGGGAGTGACTCTTAACGGATATGACGTCAGATCTGTCAAGAAATTCTTCGCTGTGGCCTATCTCTTGAGGGCTACGTTCTAACCCCCTAAACTTGCGAACGAGTAACGAGAGCATTGACGGAGGCTAAACCTTGTTTCTTAAGTAATTTAACCATTGCATTGCTAAGAATGTAAACTCCTTGACCGAGTGATGAATCGATAATTCCGGCTTTTGTGACGATCTCTAACTCTGGGCTATTGAGCTTTACAAATACCAATCTAAGTCTAATGGTTATATTACAAATACGAATGGTTATATTACAATTACAAATACGAATCTAAGTCTAATGGTTATTTTACACAAATTACCTTAACAGTAAAATCTACATTACTGACGTAATTTCGCGCAACGATGCCAACGCTGGCACCTGCATCACGGAGAAATTGGATTTCTAATACGTTAACGAATCTTTCACCTATATACGGAGCAAATAGCTCATTTTCGTGACCGCCTCTTACGTGATTTATTTGTTCTGCCGATGGATTTCTTTTTAACTGAGGGCAGTTCGGCCTTAAATGCGTCATAGACAGACATTCATAACAGGTAATTGTCTTCGCTGATAAACGTTGTTTTCCCTCCAATTCTTTTGGGGGGGCAGAACTTCTCCGCGATTGATTCTCAACAGGTTAAGCGGTTACCTGCCCTTCCAAGATATTATACCTCCTTTCTTTTTTTAGAACAAATTGGTCGATTTCTCTCAAAATTTGTTTTTCAGGGAATTTTTCATAGTTAGATTCCGTCTGTATTGATTCGTAAAAATCCAATTTCTCTGCTAGAACAAAAGGATCCTCGAAGTCTGACCATACTTCTAGAAAATGGTCTTTTATCTGGTTAGAGACGCCAGATAAAATTTTATTTGGTCGGTGATTAGTAATTTTTTTAGCCCGAGGAAATCCGTCACGTCCGTCCCTCGAAAGCCAACCAGTTAAAAAATGTTCTAGATCGAAAATCAACTCCTATCACAATGCTCTTGGTTTTTTCTGACGGCTTAAGAAACGCTGCCTATATATCTCAGATTTTATTTTAAACTGTTACAGCAAAACTTGTTTAATATATTCTTTATCTTGGGCCTTGCCATCCGGTTCTTTCGCGATAATTTGTGCCAAATCTAATGGTAATAATAATAATATTTGAGTGATCCCAGGGCCTGACTAACGCAGGGGCATACGGGGCAGTTGTCCCGAACCTCCACATATGGGGGCTCACAAATCGAATAGAAATTTTATTTTACGTATCCTTTTTTAATGAATGTTCTTCATTACTAAAATAGTGAAACAGAGGGGGCTCCAACTAGGCTAAGTCGGACCCTGAGTGATCCATTCAGCCTCGTCAATCTCGGCGGTTTTAAGTTGTCTTTCCTATAATTTCTGATAAATAGACATATCTCTTTCGTTACTATCAAATTTTAGCATTAAGTGCTTAATATCTCTTCTCGATCTATAATTCTCATTTCGATTTGAATGCACGCTATTAATTTCCGAAGAATTATATATCCTTAGCCGCTGTAATCCAAGTTCGCGTTCTACCTTTGATTCGGCCTCTACACACTCCCTTTTCCACTCTTCAACTATAACCTCATACCTATCTTTTACGAAGTCTAGGTCAATATCCGGGAACCCTTTAATTTTCCTAATAAATTTTACTACTTTATTTGAGGGGTCAGTCTCGATTCCTAAATCTTCCGCCAGGGAAAATAAATTTATTTTTAACGCTCTGCATTTCACAATTTAATCCTAATTACAAATGATCTCACTCTTATAAATTTTATAAACTACACAAAACGATTTCAACCGATTCCAAAAACAAGGAACTCCTTTCCGTAACAACAATGCGCATAAAATACACTTGATTCACAAAAGGTACAATGACGCTACAAAATATTCCACCAAGGTTAAATAATTTATTGAAATACGCCGATTTCCATTTAACTGACTCCTGCCAAAATTGTCATACATTTTCTCTCAATTAATATAAAGCTATTATTCATCAAATGCATTTGGCTCAGCCACTGAAACCTGAGGTTACTACTTTTAGCATTTACAAGCAAACATTAATTCTATCTCATTAGTAGAACTTATACACACAAAATATTTTAAAAAATCTTTTACAATTAGTCTCAACTAATTTAAAAATTTCTGTACTGAATTGCTTCAATAACCAATTCTAAAGTGCTACACTGAAATTTCACTTTTACTTCAGTAATCAACTGTTACTTTTTATCACAACAAAAATTTAACTTCCTTTCTCACAACTAACAAGAACAATTTGATATAATTTATCCAAGAAAATTTATCTGTTCTTAATTTCAAAATTTTACTACCCCTACTAGTTTAAACTATAAGTAACATTTGTTCTTAATGCAACTTAACATATAGATACACAAAATTTCTGCCTCTAGAGAAAAGAAAAGTTATGAAACTCTCACCGATTTGTAGAAGACTAGGGCCCCTTTTTTCTTTTTTGGGTCGTCGGTTCGTTGACACCAGGTTGGAGGTAGAGGGGAAACAAAACAGAAGACCGTCTTAGTGGGTGTTTTCTCCATAGCTTTGAGTCCACTCGTCGCTCTTGTAGCTAGGGAAATATTTCTAGCGTTGAGTCTACTCGTCTGTAACAATGATCAAACACGTGTCTCTTAGCTAGGGAAATAATCTTTACAGCTCTCCTCCTCGCGCCTTGAAAAGAGACTTTTGTCCGGGGTTGGACAAAAGTCACTACAGGTTCGTGAAAACTGTCATTCCCTTCTTAGAGGCAGAGGTACTATACTGATAAAAATACATTTAAAAACAATTTACATTAAAATACTATTTACATATGAAACCTTTCACAATATTTCCCTTTTATTAAATGTTACGGCTGTTCAAACAATCAGCATTCTGATGCTTACTGCCAGATTTATGTGTGACAGTATAATTGTATGGTTATAAAGCTAATGACCATCTCATCAATCTAGGTTTGTTACCTGAATTCGCTTTTAACCAAACTAGCGGATTGTGGTTCGTAACAATCGTGAATTGATGGCCATCTAAGTAAAATCTAAGTTTCTTTATTGTCGTACGATATACTAGCATACTCTTTTTCAGTGATGTTGTATATTCTTTTCTGTGTCTGAAAATTTCTTACTCAGATATAAAATAGGATGTTCCTTGCCTTCGGAATATAATTACGGCATTACAACTCCCATCCCTACATCTGACGAGTCGGTTTGGACTAGACATTTTTTTGAATAATCAAGGGCATGCAAAACGGGCTTTTTTTTGTCAAATTTCTTTTTTATTACTAGAATGCTTTTTCGCACTCGAGATCCATCTAACCTGCTCTTCGTCATCCTACCTTTTAATATATTTATTAAAGGTGCGGTGGTGACAAAAAATGTTTTTACATTGTGCGCATAATAACCTGCTAGTCCAAGGAAAGCTATTCTCTGAGTTTTTTTTTTCTTGGGGGTAGGAAAATCCATAACTGCTGGTATTTTTGCTTCAGCTGGCGTTTGGACTCTGCCTTCCACCATATGTCCTAAATATTTCGTCCGACATTACGGGGAGGAGGTTCCCCCAAAGGGCCTTAAATTAGAATTAAAATTATTTCCTGAATTTGATGTTCAGATCAAGAGGTCTTTCGCTACTCTCGAAAGCAGTTACAATCATTATCATTAACTGGTGTTGGCAAAAACTAAATCAAAAAGATCATAACTTATATAAAAAGAGACAAAAAGATGCGTGTGCTTTTATATATTGAGGAATAAACAAATAAAAAAAGAAATGCTACAGTTCATAAAATTTTAAACTTAATTTACATTTTATATGTTAAACTCGAAAATCAAAACGTATTTTGTATTATTGAGCTCAAAGAGATTAGTTATGTATTTTGGGGAACCATTTTCTTTAATTGAAACGATGAAACAATTTTAATAAACTATGTTTCATTCTACTTTAAAGTGTATTTCTTAGAAAGGTGAAATTCTATTTAGATTATTCAAATGTGACAAATTTTTCTTATTTATGCTTTTTTGGAAATATTCTTTTAAAGTAAGCAATACCAAACACATTTTCTTCTTACTGTAAAAATTATAATGGCGAAGGAAACAAAATCTATAGAATGATAATTGTGCGGAAAGCACAAATCATTCTATTTTCTGAGCAATTATATTAGATTTTTTTTTGTTAATTTATACAGTTGTATCGCTAAAGCCTGAATATGAAGCCAAAACTTATGTTTTGTCATGGCCTCAAAATTCAATTACCTGATTATAAGATATCCTATTCTATCAAAGATATAGTTTTCAAATTTCGCGAGTAAAAATGTTCTCTTTAGACATTTTTTTTTTTTTTGTAAAATATGCATTTTCTATCAGACATAACAAAACATTTCTCTGTAAAAATCAGTATTGATTATGAAAATAATATTCAAATGGTTTAAAATATTTTTCAAAAGGGAATTTGATATAAAAATGTGTTGAAATACACAAAGGGTTTTTTTTATTTTTCCTAATTAATGTACTGCAGAAAAAATGCAGAAAAACACTTCAAATCTATTATTTATCTGCTGAAAATTTATATATATCTGCCAAATAATTGGTAGAATCTCATTATCAAATTAATCCACTCATGTACATTTTTTCTTATTTTCTTTCCATTACGAATAAGGATTTAAATAAATGCTAATGCAATTTTATTTCTAATAAAATGACATAAAACTTTAGTACTAGCGAGATTGAAAACCATAAAAAGACATAAAAGCTATGGAGATTAAAATTTATGACACTTATTTACAACATATATTTACAACAATTATTATTATTAAAATTTTTTACACCTACAGCTTTCAACACCTAGTTTTCAAACATTATTTCAATTTCCTTTCAGCTATATTGCATATATTTGACAAATTAACAATTATATAGGTTTGCTATTCTATAATTTGATATATCTATAGTTTTTAGGTAAAAATTTTCAAAGATTTTTTAATTATTTTTGGCTATGTTACAATCAGTGAAAATATTAAAGGATTTTTCTATATTAATATAAATTATAGCTTCGCAAAATATAATATTCAAACAAATTAAGTAGTTCTAAGGAAAGGCTAAAAATTTAATAATTATGTTATTTTCATTTTTAAAAATTTCAAATATTGTTGGTAATATGGAAATTTGCTTGCCTTACATTTAAATGAGGAAAAAAACTTTGTTTTTTTGTCCGTTGAAGACAATATTATTCAAATTACAGAAATTGTTAAGTAATTGGTCAATTTATTTGATGGTCTCTATGTAAGGAATATTTTCCCCAACTGAAATATTTGATTATTTTAAAAAGGGTTTTTCTAAAGCATAACTGCTGTTTAAATTTACAATTTGCAAGGAAAAAATATTATAATTTTATGCTGAATAATTTAGAATCTGAAGTATAATATCTGTCAAATATGACAGCAAATAAGTGTTAATTATAAGAATTAAAGAAATGCGTTTGCTTTTAGTTTCATCATTATCTTTTACCATTATCTTTAAGATAAATAGATGAAATTATTCAGTTTATTCAAAAAATGCTATTATTCGAATATATAACACAAATCAAATAAATTATTTGAATTCAACAGCTGTTAAAATACACAAAAGATTCTCTATCACACTGCAACTTAAATACAATTTTAATCAATGATGATAAGTTAAAAGATTAATATATGCCCAAAAATAAGAATGAATAACCAATGCATGAAAAAATATTCATATTACCTAAAAGCACTTTATTTCTTCAAAATTACACTTGCTTAGTTTTTTCAATTCTATTTTATGACTACAAATTATTTTTCAATTAGTATTGAATTATTTTTCAATTATTATTATTATTTATAATTTTTTTTTCAAATAAAATTCCATTATTCATTGTATTAAAATTTTTTTACAACAAATTTGTTATATTAGCAAAAGTAACTATGTAGCTCTTTAAGTCTTTGACAAAAGAATGTTGTTACGTTTTTAGCATAGCGGGTTCGGATAAAATGTACTTTATTTGAGGACAGCACTAACAAATTTATTTAACGCTATTTGCAAGTATATACAGGATGACTTGATAAAGTAAAACTTCATATAAACACAATCCAGTAGTAATCAGTCACTTGCAGCGTAAATGCAAGCCTTATGCACAATAAACACAGTCAGTAAAACAGCTATCGTATAGCACAGCAAACAGTAAATCATAGCGAGCTCAATAACATAACGTTAACAGAAAACGCAAACCCAGCTCACTAATAACAAGCGAAAATCCGCTAGTCCAGCGAAACGCTTCTCTTCCGAGAGAGAGAAAAACTGCCGAATGCGGTAGCCCGTCCCTTATATAGTCGGGCGAAAGAGCCGCGAAAGCTTCGGAAATCACCGAGAGAGAGCCAGCGGCTGCCAGACTATTCCTTCCGCCAAACCAACCCAGCTGGTGCCAAGCTCTTTGACGCCGTCGCCAATCGCTCTCCTCTCCGCCTTCAGCGGCGTTCGTTCGCTTGTAACAATATTTCTCTACTGTTCGGTTTATTCTATCATCTAGATTTATATATTTTTTCGCTTTCCGTTTTCCCTCTAATTTTAATCCCCTAATCTGAATTAAACTTTCAAAAATGTTCCTAGAGCTGTTAAAGAAATTTTATCAGTTTTGCCGTGAGAAAAAAAGCGAATCTTTTGAAGAAAAGAACACTTAATTATCTCACTTAATCTTATCAATGTGAAAAACGTGCATTCTGTTTAGCCCCTCTAGATGCACGCCAAGTTTTTTCTGCCAAAGATGATTGAATCCTAACATACCTACCATGTGAGTGCAAATGACACCCGCTAATGAGTTAGCGCTAATGAGAGTGAGCGTAAGTGACACAATCGCGGACCAGAAACCCATCATATGTCAAACTATAATTGATTAAACGAGGTTGAAGGCGTACATCTCTCCTCGTTGCGAAGGATGTGTGGTCTAATAGATTAGAAGACATGCCTGTTAGGAACATTTTGTAGCTCTATAGTCCGAATATAGGAGAAGAAAAATAATTTGAAATATATTTTCTTATATTTTATTTCTTTATTTCCCACTAGTTCAGAGTTTACTACGAATAATGCTAAAATGAATACATTTTTATACAAAAATATTATTAGAATATATACAATTATTTAAGTTTACACCTTGCACATGTGTAGAAAAGGTTTAGCATTTACTGATCTAAAGGCATACTTAGCATTACGCTTTTAGATCAGAAACCCATCATATTTGAAACAATAATTTACTGAACTAGGTTGAAGGCCTACATCTGCCCTCGCTTCGAAGATTGTGTGGCGGATTGGAATAAGGAACATTTTGTATGTAATTGGTTCGACTTCGGGAGTAAAACTATACAAATGTTCTTTTTTTTTTAATTATTTCATACTATTCTTCAATTCATTCAGAGTTTACTACGAATTATAATACAGATAATACTACAAAAAAACGTTTTATACAAAAAAAATAATAAAATATACACAATTATTTAATTTTCTCCCCCTCCCCTTGCGCAGGTGCAAACACGGCCCGTATACTTAGCATTATGCTTTAACGCCTGAAACCCATCATATTTCAAACAATACTTGATTAAGCGAGGTTGATGGCTTACGTCTCATGGCGGCTTGAAGGTTGTGTGGCCGGATGCATTAGGTGACATACCTGTTCGGAATATATAGTAGGTATCCATTTCGGATCTGGGAGTGCAAATATAGTTTTATACATATTTTCTTTTTTTATTTCTTAACACCCTATTTCAAACTAATGCAGAGTTTACTACGAATTATTCTGCAGATAATGCTAAAAATACATTTTTATCTAAAAAAATTAATAGAATATATACAAATATTTAATTTTTTACTTTGCGTGTGTGCAGAAAAGACACGTATACTTAGCATTGCGCTTTTAGATCAGAAATATCTGCTCAAGATAAAGAATGAAAATATTTCTCAAGATTTTTTCAACAGTTATATAAACTTATTATTTTCAAATAAAGAATTAAAAAAAGGCCACCCAATCTAATTTTCTTGAAATCGAGTAAAGATAATACTACCATCTACATACTCCCTGAAATAAATCTATCCATGAGAACAGCATCACACTCATCTACATTTTTTTAAATTCATCTTTTCTGATGTAAGTGCTGAACAGAGCGCATCTCATGCATTCACATTCTTCTTTCTCACTCTTACATTCCGTTCTCTGCAAAAACAACATTTCTTCCAGATGCATAATTTATTGATTTCTAAAATTTTAAATACAAACTCTTGATAATCAGGCTTGGAAAATATATAGCTTTATCGGATATTGCTTTTATGGAATGTAAATATTTCTATAATTTATCCGCTCTTTCACTCATTTTATCAATTATAGAACAAGAAATTTTAGAAAAATTAAACTAGAATTACTGAAGAAATAATTTCATCTTAAAAATCTTATTCTAAGACTAAAAAATGCTATAATTATTTTACTAATTTAAAAATATCAAGTACATAAATAGGTGAAAGTGGGTCTTCACTTCGACACATTTGAATAATATGGACTGAATATTTTACTTCATACCCTTATAATTGCAACGCCCGGGAAACTAGAAGGAGTTTTCCCAACAAATGCTCGTAGTAAATTAGTAAAAGTGCCATTATTTCTCCTGCAATAAGTTTAGAACTTTGAGTAACACTTATTTTCAGCATCCTGCACACGAGCGTTTTGTGTTTCGCAGTAAAGTAGGCCTTTTGCAAACTTTTGTGTCAGTTGATACAGATTTTGACGGAGATAGTTACATTTTAAAAAAAGATTACTCACCTAAACTGATTTATCTAAGTAGTTGCATTTTTGAATTATCGAGTTTCAATGCACATAAGTTCACATTGATCTACACTTTAGATGATAAAAACTGTGCTATCAATTTTTCTGATATAGCTCGTTGCGTTAAAAAGTTATCATTTTTACTTGAAAACATTTTAAAAACTTTTTGTTAAATTGATTTATTTAAAATTTAAAAGAAACTGTAAATTTGATGTTAGTACAATATACCAGGTGTAATTCATCGGGTTCAAAGACATAATCCCACAATTTGAAAACTTCTGATTCTGGAGACTAAGAAAAATCTGGAACTTATGTTTTTTTTACTATAAAATTCTTTCTCTTTAATTATATTTCCAAACAAGTATAATCCTCTTCGTAAAAAAGAAAGTAAAAAAAAATAAAGATTTTTTTCACATTGTTTTATTTTTAATTTCTTGCTTAAAAGTAATAAATGACGTACGTAATTTTAAAGTACTATGAACATTTTGGAGGTGTTTTTTTATTAGTTATGAACCATTCAGAGAATGCACTCATACAAGTTCAAAAAGAATTTTAAAAAAACATTTTTTCAACACACTGTTAAAAAAACTTTAAATTTACTTTTTTTTCACGAATGCTCTACAAAAAATAAACAGCGTAAAAAGTATATAATGATAAACCGAAGTCACTTTTAAAAAATAACGTATCTAGTTTTAGATATTACATAAAATTATCCCTTAAAAGAAAATTATTGCTCTATCAAATCAAGTAAAAGGAAGAGAAGGAAAATTCCAGTAAATGAAAGAAATATATAGGGTGATTCAAATTAAAGTATTCCTGTTTCGGACACCTTGGCGAGACGTAACGCCTTCATATCTCGAGGATATACATTTCAATCCATGGAAAATTGATTGGTACAATAAAAAAATAGTTAAAAAAAAAGCTCGTTAGATGAAACGTGGTAATGTAATCGGTTTATAGCATTGGATATAAAACATGGCACCAACAATAAAGAATAGAATATGAGTATCTTCAATAAACTCCATAATTTCATTACTAAAGCACAAATATCGCTAGCTAGAAGAAAATTCGAATATTCAACATTGCTAGCCGTAGTAGGGAATAAAACGTGTTTAAAAGGTGGATAAGCGATTGTTCGTAATAGATAAAATGCTGATCGTACATGTTCTGAACATTCTTAGGCCACGACGAAGGTGCTTTCTTTATCCGAGCATGCGTTGCTACTAAAGTTATTTTGCCAAAACAACAACCACGCTTAGCTTATACCGTGGGCAGAAATTTTTGCGTAGGGGTTCAACATCAGCTTGCGTTCTTGTGGGAAAGGCCAAATGTTTCGAGGAAACAGGCAGGTATGCTGTTAAAGCAGGTTGTGAGCGTAAAACACGGATGCCACACACTGGAGTTGTCACACACTGCAGTTTGGATGAGTATGCGGATAGTACTCGAAGCATCTCCGTATAAGATATCACTTGGAAGAGTTAAACCCAGTCTATAACAATGTGTAGGAAACGTTTGCTTTAATTCTCTTCTCGTGAACGGAGTTGGAACAGAATTGGCTGTAAAACATCGTATGGACCGATGAGATTCACTTTCACATGTGTGGACCAGCAGATTCGGCCTTCTCTATAAAGGGGCCTGGGTGCAAAAAACAATTTGGGACCCTAAACTTCTTTTTTTTAGAAAGTAAAAATAAATAGCTAGGGACAAATATTATTATTGCTTGTTTATTTAATGCATAATTTTTTTGTTGTTACAAATTACTTCCGGAAAATTACAATTTTTTGCAATTTATTTTTCGATGCTTAGTATAGGAATTGCATTTAAACGTTATGCACACATGCTTTACTGAAGAGAATTCATTATGAATTTTAATTTGCTGAAAGAGCTTTCAACACTTATTATAGTAAATGGCAATGTAAAAAAAAAGTTTTAACACAGTAAATGCTGTTACAAATAGTTCATTATAACTATTAATTAGTATGTATTGTAATAGGCGTGGTGCCTTATTAACACCCCTTTATTCAAATCCCGTAGCAAAACAATGATTTGGATTAGATTATTGTTTTTTAAACATTTTTCTAATTGATGTTTTTCTAAACTTTATATATCAGAGATTGATTTGAAATACTTTTTAAATCTACCTTCTATAAGTATAATAACAATATCAGTTACAAAGTTTTAAAAAAATAACATAATTTCATCAACATGTTTTTCTATAATTTCATCTTCTGCTGTTTCCAGATTCAGGAAAATGTTCTGAAAGTTTAAAATTATGTGCTATCACTTTTGCTTCGTCTAAAAATGAGTTTAATTTTGTTCTTAAGTTTTAGATTTCATTTTTAATTTTATTCACTAAATTAAAAGACAACAATTGTTTTTATTTGAAATAGTTTATTGGTAGTGCTAATTTTGGTCAATATGGTAAACTATACTATTAAACATAAAATAAATGTCAATTCTTGTATTGAACCTAATAAACTTTTAGCTTTGGATACCACTGTAATATTCTATATCAATAAATTCATCAAGAGCATTACAAGTTTGTTCAAATTGTATATACACTAGTACTGTATATATGAGAGAGCTGGACCAGTTTGTAAAAAGGGAAATGAGACGAGGAGGGTGATGACACCCGTTGAAAGGAGGACCCCGGAACAACCCTTGAGAGAGCTGGACCAACCCCGTAAACAGGGAAACGTGTCAACCTTCCAGAAAATAAAGGGGGTGTGATAACTATAATTTTTCAACCTCGGTCTAGAAATAAAAGGACTTTTATGCCCATTATTCCTCAAACCCCTCTGAGAGAGCTGGACCAACCCTGTATTTAGGGAACCCCTTTCAAAAGCAGTGGTGACCCTATTTAATTAACACCCCCTTTAAAAACAATGGTGTGACAAAAAACCATAATTAACACCCTTTTAAAAACGATGGATTATTTTCATCCATCATAATCCATATAAATAATGATTAATTTTTTTTCAATCCATCCTCCCACTTTTAAAAAGAATGGCAAAGTGAGCTATTATTTTTCATCTTTTAATACTTATCGAAGTATTAAAAGAAATCCTTCACTATATTCATGGTTTATTGAGAGGATCAAAGAACGAAGCTTGATTGCATATTTTTGCTAGTAATACGCACACAATTTTTCTGTAGTGAAGCGAGTAGAATTCGTCAGATAAAATATGCAGCTTATATCGGAAAAGGTAACACCAGTCTATTTTATTCTGATATTCCAGAGCGAACTTTTCATCAAAGGATTGGTAACGTGTTATATTTTTCCAATCAAGTTGGTCTTTATATTCTCTTATCATATTTTCACTAAGTTTTTGGAAGGCCGATATATATTCCATATCTAACTTTTCGTGATATTTTCTAATGAATGGTTCACTCAGAGTTTGACAGGAAGATACAGCCGTCCAATCTAGCAAGTTGAGATGTTGTTCCATAAACTTCTCAGACATTTTTTGATATCTACACAGGGTACTCCATTTCAAATCTTTTTCATGTTTATTCATGAAAGATTCCGATAATTTCTGAAAGCGAGAGATAATAGGTCAGTCTTCTTCAGTTACATATTCTTCTATGAATGTCTCACTTAAAGGTGAGTGCTGAAAAACATAACGCCAATTTACAAAATCTGACAATCCATGTAAAATTTCTTCCGTAAGAGTCTTTTTAGAAAATTCGTTCCAATCTATTTCGTCTGCCATTTATTATAAGAAAAATATTTTTATTTTCCACCCGTCTTATGTTTTATTGCGTAATGACCTAAAGCTAAAGTGTGGATGCCATCTTCTAATATATGTCGCTTGTCATCATTCCCTGAAAGAGCAATCTTATTTACTTTTATCGTGTGAATGTCATGTTTTGTACTTCTGATGAGATTCATGGTTCTGTATTGCAGATCTTGCGAGACTAAACAATTTTTGTAGTCCTCGAAGGAGATCCTATTTTTCACAACACATTTTTTCACCCCTTTAGATTTTTTTTACTAAACTTTTTTCAGTTTTACAGGCATACATCTTTGACCTTAATCCGACAAACTCTTCCATGACTACACCTTTGTTTTCGTCTTTCATTTTCCCAAAAACCTTTTTATTTACTAGTGAAAGTCCATATCTGTTATTTTCCTGATAATCCGACGTATCAAAGTAGTCGAGCATGCCTTTCATATCTGCATAAAAATCATCGGTTTTAATATCGTAAATGAAACTGTCGGTATCCATATATAACAATTTAATGTGTTCCCCATATTTAGGCTTCATCACATTGTAATGAAAGTCATACATTAAATACTTGGACAAATCTAAGATGCTCATTCCAACATATATCGGTTTATCAAAGAGTACTTTGATTTTATTCATATGCACAGCAACTAAATTTTCCTCGAAAATAGTTCTTCCTTTGAAATGTGGTTTAGAAATAAGTTTTTCGACTTTCTTCCCATCACAGCACAGTCTAATATCGAGTCTTTTTCTAATATTTTCCATCGTTTTTCCAAAAACCGAATTATTCATGAGTTTATAAAAATCTTTTTCGAAATTATTGGTTGCTATGGTTCTCATTTCAGTGTTTAAATCTATATATTTCTTCAACCAAGGAGATTGATTAAACTCTAAAACTCTATGCACCTTTGCCAATTTTAATCCCATTTGTAAAAATTGTTTTAAAACCCTATAATGAACCACATAATGTTCCTTATCATGCAAGGTTGTTAGTAACTTTACCTGTTTTGAGCCGTCAAGGATTCTGTTCTCAGCTCCGAGGGGTAGGTCTGACTGGAGATTATGCAAGTATTCAGGATACTGCAAATCACATTCTATAATGTAGCCTTTATCTGAATCATCAGAAATTTTTATAACATCTATACTGGTACTTACCCACTTGAAGCCACCATATGGTAGAAATTGACTCATTGCCTATCCATATAAATTATTGGCATCAGGGTACATTAAATAGTTCGATTCTTTACTTTTATCGTAATCGTTCATATATTTGTTGTTCGCTTTTCCGTATCTGTTGCAGCATTGAGAGATGCCTCCTCTAGTGCCTTTTTCCAGCATGAGTATCATATCATAATCATTCAACAGTTCTAATTTGATTTTGGTGCTTTTTAGCATAGCATCCCACGATAGGCCAGGAGCAGTAAAGTACCATGCTGGATCAAGGTTATAGGTCTTCAAACAGACATCCCTAAAATGCTCCATGACATCAGCTAGGATCAGTACATCCGTCTTTACATACAAATCGGAATATTCGCCTAAAGTGTTGATGTTGAAAACCTTCCATACATTTTTAGCATGTTTATAGTCCTCATGAGATATATGAGACTCAGTCATTTTATTATAAAATTCTGTTTGGCTGGGTAATTTAGTTTCTTCACACTTTCCCCAGGAGTCCATGTAATCGTATGGGTACACACCTTTTCTGGTAACGAGGTCTAATTTGTCCTTGGGGAAGTATTTGGATGTTTCTCTGAATTCTTTCACATTTTTGGCCAAACTATCGAGACTGCTGGCCATAAACCTAAAGGAATCTACAAATCTCAACTTTATTCCAGGGATCTTAACCTGTTTCCCTTTACCTACATCTACCATTTTCGCCCCCACCTCTTTACTGAAGGAAATGTACTTCTCTTCATTGTTTGGAATGACATCAATACATCCATTGTCACAACCCAGTTCTTTTATGAATAAATGAGAATCGTATCCAGTCAAATTGTGTATAAACACGGGGACAAAGGAAGGGTTCTGGTACATTAAGTTGCATAAGTTGTGAGCTGGACCTCTATAATTAGATTCAGATTTTGATGGGTCAACTAAATGGTCGTGATCTCTAACCTTTTCAAAGTCCAGGTTATCTGGTTTAGAATACGGTGAATAGAATTTCTTAATATTTAGCTCACAAATATGACATATATCATTTCTTTGGAAATGCCTCTCATCCTCTGAAGTCATTTTGATTGGATGCTTCTTATCGAAAATTTTCTTAATCTCTAGGACCTCAGACTTCACTGTGTCATAAAATACTTTCGTCGCATTGGGGCCTCTATAGGTTATAGGAGGTTTATAGTCTCCATATTTACTTTTAATGTAAAGACAGAAACTCATAGATTCATGCTTTTGGTATTTCTGCATGTAGGAGCTACTATCATTAGGCTGACAGGTGTCTATCTTGGTCGTCAAACACTCAAAATCTGCATACATTACAAAAGGTGTTCGTAATGCTTTATGGTGATTTCTGAATTTTATGCTAGAGTTCTGTTCAGGCATTACTATTTTAACCGCTTGATTTTTCTTACAATTTATTTCATGAGCTTGCAGATCTTGCTCAGAGTGGAAAAACACCAAACACCTTTCACAGGGGTATCTTCTTCCATTGTGATTAGATAACTGACTGCTTATTAATTTGGACAGATCTTTTATCCAGCAGTAATGATTCTTTCCATTTTTATATTTTATGTAAAGCAGATTGATATGCTTATCTGCCTTTTTTGCAGTAATTCTCAAGGGATATATGTCCTTGCTCTCATATGAATATATGTTCACAGATACGTTATTCAGTCTTTCAAACCTTTTAAATACTCTGTCATCCATCTTTACAGGAAATTCAATGCCTTCAAAATTTAACTCATTTTTATATGGTTTATATTTAGAGATTCTATCTACATGATCATCAGCTGGGTGAAGAGCAGAAAGTACTGACCACATGAAGCACTTGTTGTCATCATTCTTAACGTTTATGACGGCTTTTTTATCCTTAATCGTTTTCGGCAAAACGATGTATGAAGAGCCTCTCAATGGGTTATATTTGTTGATTCTAAGTTCCAGGTACTTTATTTGAACATGTCGCCATCCTGACCCTCGTGCTTCAAACTCTTCCATCTCTCTTTTCAATTTATCCACAACCTCATCATAATATTCATCAAGATCAGTAGACTCCAAAATGATTTGATTCATAGTTTTGAATGAGAACTCTTGTACTTCCTCTTCCCTTTGATAATCACAATACAACTGGAGGCTTACTTTGACTCCCAACCGCTGGGACAACTTGTCAATAACCATTGTTCTGCAATGTTCTAGAAATGCAGTTGGGTCTTTAAAATTTCTTAAGTTTCGTACAACCCATGTTTGAAGTCTACTGTGAAAAGATGTTTCAACCAGCGACATTTCCTCTATATGGTCAAAGACCTGTTCAGTTGGTTCTGATGCTTTCTCTGGAAATAGCCAATTGGTAAAGGTCTTATTGAATGTTTTCACGGTATCCATTAACCAACTTTTCAAGGACTGATAGGTAGATTTCTTGGGTTCGGGGGCTTTGGGTTTAGGGTCAACTGCTCGTCTGTGTACGATAGATCGAAGGTGATGACCTTTAAGTGCAGTTTTGTAGTATGTCCCACACTCACCACATTTAACTTGAGGTGTTCTTTCCTTCTTGGGTTTGGGGAACAGGCTAGCATCAAAAGAAAACACATTAGCTTTCTCATATGTTTGATGTTCTTTGATTGTAAGTGTTTCACCATGTACGACTTTTTGTAGTACTGGTCACAACACTTGACTTTAGCTTCTCTCTCCTTCTTCGGCTCACTGAACAAGTCGTCATAGAACTGAAAGATGATGCATCTGCTCTCTGAGGTTCTCTGCTGTTGGCAGCTCTGAATAAGCTCAATCAGTTCCGACTTTCTAAGTTTCGAGTATCCTCGAATATTATTTTCCCGACAGTAGTCTTGCAACTGCCGAATAGTTTTAGATTCCATCTTTATACACAGATTTATTCTCTTTAAGCCCTAAAAATTCTGAAGATCAAATTTAAAAGACATTTTGATGGTTACTAAACCATTAAAACACAAACCTTTCGTCATCAGACTAGACGTCCCGCTTCTCATCGTAAATGGCGTTCATGGCTTTTACTAACTCTTCTTCGTTTACGGTAGAGTCAGCCAAAGAAATCGCGCACAAATTAAAAGCGACTACTCTCTTCTTCAATTCAGCTCTAATTCTCTCATAGAGAGTTTTTGAGTTGGGATGACAGCTGAGATCCAAAAGAATAGAGACCTCCTTATAACTGGAGCTTTGCTTTTTTAACGCAGTTTTGGCATGGGCGTCTTGAGCTCTTATTGTGTAGTATGGGTAGGTTTCGTCGTTTCGTTTAAGAAGAACAAATCTTTCACGCTTACTCTTCTTAGTAGGCTGTGGGGCACGATCTTCGACTGAGACTTCCAGCTTGTGTTGGATAGTGTCAATTTTCTGTTTCATTTTATCCTCGATCTCCTTAAGCTTAGTTTCAAACTCATTTTTCTCCATCGTCTTATACTCATTCACAAAGTAGTTGAGAATGACGCTGTTGCACTTGTCGTAGAATTCGACTGAGATCCAGGAGGCGATGTCAAGTATTAGTTCTTGTCGGACATATTGACCTGTTATCTGTTTGTTAAGAAGATCATTGTTTGTCAATTTAACTTCGTAAAAGTTGACCCTCACATCTGAGGGGCCACCTTTAGCTTCATAATATTTCATTAAGTTTTTTGACCTTTCAAGACGAGTCCAATTGTAAAATTGCTTACCTCTGAGTTGACAGAGTTTAGTCGCATTGAAGCATCCGGTGTCTTTGTCAATAACCAGTCGAAAGTCCCCAAACAATCCATAGTAAAAGTTATCTTTAATCTGCTCGTAGCAAATATCGCTCAATGACATTTTCACGTTTATCTTATTTATATAATATATCGATCTCTTTAAGTCCTAAAATTATTGAAGAGGTTTATTCATTTTAATGATCACAAAACCATTAAAACTCAATCTCTTAACTTATCGAGTACACTAAGCACTTCATCTAAATCTTCCAAGCCCTCCTCTCGTACATCATCGTTTTCTTCACTAAAAACTATATCATACATTTGGTCAAGACATGTAAGGAAAAATCTTCTCACATCAGCGAATAATCTGGGGTGATCGTTTCCAAGAAATTCCAGAACTGGAGCCAAATTTTCGCATACAGAAGCTAATGAACACATTTCACCACCTGCATTAGAATACAGAGCTTGAATGTTATCCAAATGTGTGTAAATACTTTCATAAGCAGATAGAGCCATTTTACTTTATATACCAAATGCTTTTCTTTAAGTTCTTTTATTATTGAGGGGTCATTATTTCATCAGTATACCTAAAACATGATGCTGCAACTTATCTAAAATATCTTTAACCACCTTTCGTTTACCATTGTTTTCTTCGTTACAGACTATTTCATACATTTGACTAATACAGCTGGAGAGAAAGCTGTTTACTTTACGAAATGTTCTAGGGTGACCGTTACCAAGACAATCTAGAACTGCTGTCAAATCTTCACATACGTAAGTTAATACAAGCATCTCTTCACGCTAGAATACAGATCTTGCAAATGATCCAAAAGTGCGTAAATATCTTCACAAACTGCTGTTTCCATTTGGTTTATATACTATATTTATTTCTTTAACTGTTTTTATTATTGAGCAGTTAAAGAGAAAGAAGCTTGAAATAAATGAAGAATGTAAGCACCGAGATGTAGTTGAAAATGACGATGGTTGGTTTGTTTGTTGGCGGTGTCATGAAGAGCTGAGGTATGATCCCAATAGATCACCTGTCAGTCTTTACAACTTATATTTACAGACGCAAAGACAACAAAGGATGAATCATAGAATAAAAATTCTGTCCAAATGGTTAGGTGCGCATAATATACCTTTCGAAGAACTGATTTTGGATGAATTTGTAACATTTATCCTCAAATATGAAGAATTGTTTCCAGAGCGGAAAAACTTAATCAGCAGAGAGTACATTTTATTTCATCTGTTACGCAAAGTCGGTATTCAGAGACCGCTAAAGCTACCCAAGCTAAAGAAAACGCTCGACCAGAATAGGGAAATCTGCAGAGCCGTCTTCAATGAGTTAAACTGGTCATATTTTTAATAGCTTACAAGAGCTATTAAAAATTAACTAAATCTTTTTTATCAATCCAGGTACTCTCTAGATAACCTAGCCATTTCACTAAATATTTGTTTCCTACCTTTTTGATGATGTTTTCAATTTTATATACATTATCTTTCTTGTCGTATTTTACCAATTCTTTTTCATAAAAGGTTCCTTTTACATCTTCATTATTTAAATCCTTGATTCTGTAGGTGATAGGATCGGTGTTTAGTACTTTAGAAACGATAAATATTTCTTCTGTATAAGTTGCTTGATAACCTCTTCTGAAGGTTGACTTGTAAATCGATATTCTTACTTTATCTCCCAGCAGAAATTTAGGTTTACGGATGACCTTTTCTTTAAACAGATTGTGATAGACTTCACCTCTGTTTTCTTCTAGACTAGCTTCCACAGGGGTCATTTTTATACTTCTATGGTACGAGTTGTTGTAATTTTTAACTAGTTGATCCAATACATCAACGTATCTTTTTGTATTGTTAGCCGCTAAATATTTTCTAATTTTACCGTTTAAAGTTCTGTTGAATCGCTCCACTACGGAACATTTGATTTCAACGTTTTCAGTCGTAAACCAGTGAATATTATTCTCTTCAAACAGAAGTTGTGTCTCTTTGTTAATGAACTCGGTCCCCTTATCTGTCTGAATTTTTTTAGGAATTCTTTCCTTAAAGACTTTCTTAAACGCCTTAGTAACTTCTTCTCCTGTTTTTCTACGAATGGGTATGACCCAAGCGTATTTGCTGAAGATGTCTATAACTGTTAGTAAGTAGTTATTTCCATCATTAGAACCAGATAACGGCTTTAAAAATAACAAGTCTGCTTGCCACTGATCGTCTATATGTGACACGTAAGTTCTCCTTCTTTTGAATTTATAGATAAGGGGTTTGTGCTTTGTGTACACATCTTGTTGATGGAGAAATTCCGTGACATCTTTTTGACTTAAACCAGTTTTTCTACTCAGTTCTTTTATGCCACAAAATCCTGTTTCGGGATCATAATAAATTTTTTTGGGGCAACTCTTTCCAGTTACCCCTTTAGAGGTAAAAAACGACATTTCTTAGAGCCACAATCAGCACACATCCACTTCATCATAGGTCTGCCGTTTTTTGCGGTTGCAAGCTCTTCATTTTTACTATCAGTATGTCTTTTACATTTTAGACAATATATTTTTGACCCCATTCCAAATGTCTTCTTAGATTTGATAATAGGCTTCACGACAACTCTGTCTAACCTTTCGCGAAGTGTTGGATTAGGAATGTCATCCAACTCTTGTATCATGTTTGAATCGCACACTTCGTTTCTTGTTTTTGTATCCTTGTTTTTGAGGTAACATACGTCGTGTTTATAAGCAGCTTCATCAACCCTATTAATGGGCTTACTCCACTCTTTATATGTTAAATCGGGGTTTAACCTTGTTTTGCCTTTAAGAAGTTGAGTTCCTGGACCCGTAAAATGATGACCTGGCAGCTGCATTTCAAACGGTAAATTATTGATAGCGGCGTTAACAACGCCTTTTCCTTTCTTTTTAACTTTATCACGACACATTTTATTTATATAGAAAAATTATTTGTTTACATATTGATAGCCATTAAGTTGCGTTTGTTTCATGTATTTTTCTCTGGGTAGGTAGACTAAATTATTTATAAACTCTTCCTCCCTAATATACACATCTTCTTCTGACAGTGTTTTCGACTTAAATGAATTAAGCAACTGTTTATAGAACTTGTAGGATTGTTTATACTCCTCTTTCCTCTCCAGAATATTCAAAGAATTGTCAATCACTTCAACAATACCCGCACTTAAGCTCAGAGCAGCTAAGGGAACCATCACAAATGCTGATAAACCTAAGGAACTCAAAAAGAACTTGGTAACGGACAATGTTACATATATATTATGATAGTGATGATAACTCTTTCTGTACTCGTAAATTTTCTTCTGCAAGTACTCCTCCACCTTTTTTATAGGGATGAAATATTTCTTCCGGTATCTCAGAGCTGGATTAACTAGATCAAGCATGAAAAAGTCATACGGTTGTTGCATGCACTTTTTATACAATCTACTGAATTCTTCCTTTGTCAGACTGCCATCAACATCCCTTATGATCTGTTGAATCTCCCTTTGTTGAAGATTAAAAAATATCAAGTAATTGCAGTTCCTTCTGATGATAATAGGGGTACTGTAATAAGATTGAGAAAGGTATATGATTGACGCATTTTTCTTCCTACCTCTGATGAATAAATCTTCTATGCTCTTCTGGTCTTTGTCTGTCACGCAGTCATGGAACACAACCACGTGTTTACAAGACGGGTCTAAGTCATCCACGGTTATAAACTCCTTCGTATCGGAGGAGAATAAAGTTCCTTTTTTGCCAAATTTTTCAAATAATTCTAAAACAGTTTTCTTTTTCTTCTTCCTACACTTTTTTAACACCTCGTCTACATCCACATCATCAAACATTGTGTAGTTCTCTTTCAATTTTGCGTACTTAGGTTCAAACATGTCTTTAGCACAAACGTATAAATTATCAAACTCGAGATAATTATAAATAAAATTCAACAACAAATTCATTTTCCCAGTTCCTGGCGCACCTGAAATGAGAAGTCTGAAAGGGTGTTTTGGTAGTAAATAATGCAGCTTTGTATCGAAATCTTCTTCTGGCTCTGTATAATCTACAATTGGAATCATCTTTATTTAATGTTAAAAAATTGCTTTCAGTAAAACACATTTTGCTTTCAGTAAAACACATTTTGCTAGTAGCTAATTTATTTTACATAATAATAAATGAATGCTATACAGAAGGAACGAAATAAGAAGTTGAGAGACGAAGTCAAAAATGACTTGAAAGTTTATAAGCTTCAGGTTGAAATTAAACGAAACAACGAACAGCAACTGGAGCAAGAATTAGGTGTCCAGAAATCATTGTCTGACTTCCACAAGCCTGTGACTGAAAAACTGCAACAACAAGAACTTAGCAGAAAAGAGCATTTTAAGGCTGTAACAGAGGCTATTGCTAATATTCCTCTGGCGATTGAAAACATTCCTCCAGCGATTGAACATTCAACATCCTTAGATATCTATAATTTTGATAAAGAACTGGATGTCGAGTTTTTAGAGAAAAATAATTTTCCGAGACCCTCAAAATTGTACAATGAAACCAAGGAAACACTGCGAGAAATAATGGAAAGAGTAAATAAAACTTACTTGAAAATGGCTCGTCAGAAAGGAAACGTTATGAGTCAGTTAGCACGAATGACCAAACGAGATGAGGAAAGAGAAAATAACTTATTAGCTAAGGCTGATTATTTAAGAGATCATATGCTTACGCTAGAGGATTACCGAGAGCGACTAAGGGACTTGCAAAGAAAAGAAATTTATATCGGTAAGGGTGTGGAAGATAAATTGGAAATTTTAGCTCGATTTACTGACATGTTATGTAATGGAAGCAAAAGTAAAAAATTACGCTCTCAAGTCACGGATTTATTGGATGCACTGTTGAGAGAAGGAACTATGACTAACGACCAAGTAAAACAATACTATAAAAATTTTATTATAAATAAATGAGTAATTACGTGAAAACTAAAATACATTTAAGTGAACATCAGATCGCTAAGTTAAAATCCGCATGCAAGAAAGCAGAAGAAGTATCTTTGCAAATAGATAAGACAAAAACCCCTAACTATGACATGTATTTAACTCCAACACAAGTCGCTCAAATCGGGAAGGGAAAGCGAATCACGATCTCTAAGACTCAACTCAAGAAAACGGGCGGTTTTCTCCCTTTTTTGGCACCTTTAATACCTGCATTAATTGCTGGAGCTAAGGCCTTAGCATTAGGTGCTGCGAGCGGAGCAGCTGGATGGGGAGCCAAGAAAGCTTTAGATAAAATTTCAGGATCTGGTTGTAAAAAAAAGTCTCTTGGGAAGGGAGTTTATCAAAATTGGGAATATCCAACGAAGTAATTGAACAAAACATGAAACATGAAAAGGGATTTAGAGGTGTTTTTACTTCTGATCTATTACCTAAAAAGATGAGAAAATTTGAAAATGGCATTATTAATCTGGACATAGCTACAGGACCAGGAACGCACTGGGTGTGCTACTATAATGATCCTAACAACAATTTTGTTGAGTATTTTGACCCTTTCGGAGAATATGTGTACAAGATTCTTCCTGACATTAAGAAATATTTACAAAATTCTGGCAAAAAAGAAATTGGATACAACTCAAGCTTTTTACAACACCCCGCTTCTGTCAAATGTGGTTACTTTTGTATGAAATACATTAGTGAGAGAAACAAAGGTAAACCAATTGAAGATGTGTTATATTCTTTCACACAAAAGCCCAGCGCCTATAATGAAAAAAATGTTCTCTATAAATAAATGGTGTTATTAATATTAGATTCAAAAAACGCGGAAAAATCGGAAGACTTCACAATTGAATATTCCAAACCCTTTAGTTTTAAACAGATTGCCCTTCAATCCTTTTCGATGTATGTTTCTTGGGATAATATCAAGGATGAGGCGATTAGTTTTTACGATGGTCATCAGTGGTCAAATTTGTCAATACCAGATGGAAATTACACAATCAAAGGACTGAACCGTTACATGGTAAAAATTTTTGGGAACGATCCCCCAATTCTATTTGGTATAGTCGAAGAACGACAAAGGACTGCCATTAAGTTAAAAGACCAGTATAAGGTCGACTTAACAAAATGCAAGAACCTGTATAAACTTTTAGGTTTTGAGCCTAAAGTATATGAAGAGCCTGAACAAATAGGGAAGTTCATTGCTGACTTGTCTGGTTGAAATGATAATATTTATGTACATTGCGACATCGCTGAGGGGGCCTATATCAGTGGTTTTCACTCTTCAAACGTCATCTATTCCTTCACTAATATTAATCGTCCAGGCAGTCAAATCATAAAGTCGTTTGACAAACCTCAGTTTTTCCCTGTTCGAATGGATAGTGTTTACAGAATCCGAATGAGAATTACGAATCATAGGAATGAATTAATTCCACTAAATAAACAAGAAGTCCAATATAATTTTATTGCACTCTAAATAAAGAAATGAATAAACATAGACTTCAAAGAAAGAGTAAGAAGACACAAGGAAGAGGGTTCTTTTCCAATGTAATATCTGCTGTCGGTCCCGCCTTAAAAGATAAGGCTCTTAGCTTTCTGCATGATCAGTTAAATAAAGAAGTTGGGTCTGCTTTAGAAGGTAGAGCTAAAACATTTGTGCATGATAAATTGAACGAAATTTTTTCAAAGAAGAAAAAACATGGAACCGGGCTAAAGTTTCTCTAAATTTAATTTAATAGCAGTATTGCTATTAAATTAAGAAGATGCGAGAAAATATTCTTATAATAATAAAGAAACAAAAATGAATAAGATCTTCGAGTTGGACAGTACAGATTATCACTACGATGATGACATCGAAAGCTTTGAGTATAGAGAAGTAAGGCATGAAAATAGAGGTAATTCTATGGAAAATGCCACATATAATTTCTTTATAGAAGACACCAAAGCCAATATTTTATACTCTAACGGGTACTTACAGCAAAAATTGAAAATTGTTAGCGACAATGGCTCTGTTATAGCAGATGACAATGTAGCCCTCGTGAATGGAGGCGGTTTGATAAACGCTAAGAGGTTTACATTAGGCACCACTGAAATCGAATCGAACATTAATTATTCTGCACTCATGCGACAAGTGTTGGGTTTAATGCACTTTACACCAGATTATTCTTCGTCTGAAGCTACCAACATGCTCCTCTATATGGATACGTCCGACACTGCTGATAGAAAACCGTTGAAATACTATGGAGCATTGACAGATGCGACTAAAATGACTGATTTTTTCAAAAACCTGGGGACTAATGAGAAGTATAATCTAGGATTTACAGAAAGACGCAAATTTACCAAAAATAGCAAAGATGTAACTATATGGATCCCATTAAAATACTTATTTGATTTCTTCCGTGAATATAAGAAAGTAATAACGGGACTCCAAGTTAAATTTGAGTTTCAGAGAAATAATAGCAAAAATAGGGTGTATACAGACGAGCTAAACAAAGACTACAAAGTTATTGTAGAAGATTTATCGCTTTGGCTTC
>JAOUZG010041418.1:1240581-1330862 GCA_026289955.1 Argiope argentata | reverse complement strand
TTCCCTTTTTACAAACTGGTCCAGCTCTCTCATATATACACTACTTACACTGCTTTAACCGAATTAATTTTGGCTTCTCAACGATTATTACATTATGGTTTGAAAATAATGTTTAAATGCTTTGGTAGATTTTCACACCTTTTTGTAGATGCAGAAAATAAGCAATATAAACGTTGCAATAATTTTATATTATATTGTTACGAGCGGGCGAGCGCTGTGGGTGGGCACCAAGATTGGCGGCGTTTGGAGAGGAGCTTAGCGCCAGCCGGGTTGGTTTGCGAAAGGAATAGTCTGGTAGCCGCTCGATTTTACGAGAAACGCCGCGTTGCTTCCCACTTTGGGCGCGCGCTGGCTTGGCTATATAAGGGACGGATTGCCGGAGAGAGTTAGTAGAGAGTTAATTTTCGTTCAAAATTTTCGATCATTCGCTGCTTGACCATGGAGGAGAGCAGTCGTCAGATTGATGAGCGGAATACGTTTGAGATCAGGATTCCTTCTCTACCTATAGTTTCGAATTTCCTAGCGCAAGGGGTGTTAGACGTGGATGCTAGTAATAAAAAACGTTGCATTGAGCAAAAATTACCTACCATTGATGACTTACGCGCAAGAATCACTTGCAACTGCCAGTGCGATAGATGCTCCAGTTGCAAGGAGAATCTCCCAGGAGTATGACAATTGTCTTGCCGCAGCGACTAAGAAAGAACGAGTGACCCAACTAATGCTCAAAAGTTGCATTATTGACTAGGATAGCTACGACAAACTCCAGGCCGACCACGCTAAGAACTGGGTTGAGCTGGATCGTTACCATGGTGAGTTGGAGTCTATTACTGCAATTGGCTGTGAATTTAGAAAATCTGCTGAGGATTTCATTTCCCCCAAAAGAAAACTGCAAAAGCAAGGAGCGCAAAATCACCCGTCCCTCCAATTAGTTTAAATAATCGCTTTGAGATTTTGAATGAAGTTCAGACTGATCCCCCCGATAATAATAAACCAGTGGAGTTTCTAACTGTTAACAAGGAAAATAATAGTAATGCTAGTGATAAACCGCCTAAAATTCCCCCCCCCCCCATCATGCTCAAGTACGTGAAGAATTATTCAAAAATTTTAGAAGCCATTAAGGAAAAATTTGGAGTCAAAAATAATACTTTTTCTAACGGTTTCATTAAGATTTTCCCAGGATCTATCGAAAACCACGGTGAAATCATAAAATTTTGTGAGGACAACAACCTTGAGTTCTATATAATACCCCCTAAAACGAAAAGACCAGTCAAAGTGGTCATTAAAGGCCTGCCCATTGATTATGATTGTGAAGACATCAAGAATGACTTAAACGAGCGCGGTTTCAGCGTTAACAAAATAATTAGACTGACCCAATATAAAACGAGAAGACCCCTGCCTATTTACTTAGTAGAACTCCATAAAAATGAAATTGTTGATGAAATCTTCAATATCAATGACATCGGATTCCTCAAAATTACCATTGAGAGTTACAGGGGACGAAACTCCGTCTCTCAATGCTTCAACTGTAATTTGTTTGGCCATGTTGCTAGTAACTGCTCTTTGCAGCCAAGATGCCTTAAGTGTGGGGAAGCACACCAGACTAGGAACTGCATCACTACGGAAAAAATTGATTCCCCCAAGTGTATTAATTGTGGAGAGATTGGGCACACCGCCGTGTATAGAGGTTGTCCCAAATTCCCCAGAAATCGTACCCCCCTAGAAAATAGGGCTAATTACTTTGCTAATAACTATAGGAGACCAAATTTTTCCTTTGCAAACGCGACCAAAAATAACCTCCCGCATCCTCCTGCACCAAGTCAAACCGACTTTCTTCCCAATAATGACGTTAAAGATATGCTCGATGCTTTCCAGGAAATTAAACAAATTTTTAAATTGTTCCCTAACCTTATTGAAGCTGCAAAGCAAATGAAAACTAACCCTGATCCCACAGCTAAAGAGCTCATTCTCTTCAATGCTCTCTGCAAACCAGTCAGTCCCTTAAATGAATACAACTTTCTTGCCAAGGCTTATATACTCTTATCCGACAGCCAATTGCATGTTAGCTCCTTCTCCCTCGCCACGCCTCCCCTCTCGGGGAACTCCGTGCTGTTCCGCAGTCCACGTAAAGCAGCGCTATCTTCAACTACTCCCAAGCTCGAGGATAAGCCCCTGGAGGGGCTAGGTGCCTCAATAAACCTTCAACTAGAGCGAGTTAGTTGAGAGTCAAAAAAATTTTCGTGGAGTCATTTTCGGGGAGCAAGCTGGAAGGTTGTACCTTTCCAGCTCTTTTTACGCACACCACCCAGAACAACGGCACGCTGATTCAATTGACGGAAGCAGATGCTCCATGGTCCGACTCGTCCTTTTCAGGATCTGTTACGGAAGGGCTGATGGATGCCGGTAAGAGAAGATGCATTGATTCCTCACACACAATGATGGTAGATGAAAGCACCCCACAACATACAATAGATTACACCTGCACTGATTGTATTAGAAGGGGACAACTAAATAAGATCATTTACGCCCTCAGCTGCCACATAGAATCTAGAAACCACCTCATACTCAACACTAGAGACGATTTGGGTAAAGATGATGAATGCCTCCGTAGTTGGGTACAACACAAAGACCAGCTAGAGACCCAAAGAATGACAGCCAAGGGTGAGTTGATTCAAATTTCTGAGTGTCAGGATCCTAGCTGTAATCATTATGATAAACAGGCTAACCTCCAATTCCCAAAACCTGCCTCGCAGGATAACTATATTTCTCCAAGTAAGAGAAAAATCTCAAAGGCAAATAGTGAATTTTTAAATTCCCCCAGCAAGGCAATACCAATACAAAATAGATTTCAATGCTTACAAATCGAAGATAATAATAGTGCAAATATTAATACTAATGAAGAACCGGTAGCAGTCAAAATTCCCCCCATTATGCTACGATATTCTGGTGAGTACGGAAAAATCCTGCAAGAAATAAACTTATCTTGCGGAGAAACTACGAATAAATTCTAGAACGAATTCATAAAATTTTTTCCCCACTCGTAAAAGCAATATCAAGATATCCAAAAACAATGTAAAACGCAAGGGTATGACTTTTACGTTATCACCCCTAAAAATAAAAGACCACTAAAAATTGTAATCAAGGGACTTCCCTACAATTATAGTACTGAGGAGATTAAGGACAATTTAGTAACCCACAACTTGCCAGTAATTAAAGTCACCCCAATGGCGCAATTTTGCAAAAAAAAAAAAAAAAAAAAAGACAAACGAGAACAAAGAGAAAATGGAAGAGCCATTATGCATTAACTGCAATCAAATAGGCCACACGGCAGCGTACAGGGGATGCCCAGCTTTCCCCAAACCAAATAACCCGGCAATAAATAGAGCAAACTTCTTTAATAAAAACCAGTCTATTGTTAGAGACAAAATAAGTTATGCAAGTCTTTTCAGTTACTCCAAAAAGCAAGAGATGGCGCCACAGGACAGCAATGATCGTAACCGTAACGCTACTCAGGACTTAACTGATCTAGCTGCATTCACCGAAACGTTTAATGAGCTCCGCAAGTTTCTAATTGAATATCCAAACCTAATTGCTGGTCTCATGAAATTAAAAACTGCTAAAACCATGTCGGAAAAAATCCTTATTTTACTAGCTCCCCTAGACAACCAGGACAGTTATCAATTTAACTTTAATTAATGTTCACTCGCAATAGCCTTCGCATTTTTTACTGGAACGCAAATGGCATTAGCAATAAAATAATTGATTTTCGTAACTTTGTAAATAAGTATAACCCCGATGTAATTTTAATTCAAGAAACCCACCTTAGACCACATAGAAAAATCTTCCTGGCAAATTATTTCTCGTACTACAGCTATAGATCTAATCAATCAGGTGATGGCACAACCATTCTGATCAAAAACGGCCTACCCCATAACGAGGTCCTCCCGCCATTACTTAATCACGTGGAAGCTAATATCGTTAAACTTAACTTTAAAAATAAAGATCCAATTGCCTTAATTTCTATCTATATCCCCCCTAGTGCTGACAACTCTAACTTTATTTTCGACATCGAACAATTAATGCAAACTGGCCCCAATCAAGTTTTCTGTGGAGACTTCAACGCGCATCACACTAGCTGGGGCTGTAAAAATAATTCCCCTAAAGTTAACTCACTCCACCACTTCGCCCTACAGGCCGGACTCGAGATAATTGCCCCTGATTCCCCAACTAGATTTGGCCCCCAGTCAGCAAACACCCTTGACCTAACTATTGTAAATGACTTTAACTTCTCATATGAAATTCTCTCTCTTCCAGAGCTAAGCTCCGATCACAAGCCCGTGCTACTAAACTTCTTCCTACAATACTCGCTGCCAAATAACTCCGCGTTATATAGTACTAGCTGGAAAAGCTACGCCCACTTCCTAAGCCCATCAAAAACCCCGTTCCCAGAAGATATCAACGATCCGAACCAACTTGAACTTCAAGTCAAATTATTCGAAGATGAACTAAATAAAGCCAAAAATTTAGCCGCAATTCCTATTGTAAACATGCAAAAATTCGTCGACCCTAAGTTAAGAGCACTGATAAGGGACAGAAACTTTGCCAGGAAGAGTTTTCAAAAAACTAGAGACCCGGTTTTCAAGAGATTTATGAACAGACTTAACAAAGACATAGAAAAACTAAGTATCACTATTAAAAATAATGAATTCGTCAACAGGATCGTAGACGCCAATGAAGATGACGGATCCATTTGGAAACTTGTTAAAACGCACTAATGTAAAAAAACACAAAATTTCGCCCCTTAATGGCCAAACTAGTATTGCTATTAATGATAAGGAAAAAGCAAACTGCCTGGCGCAAAGCCTTGAGAATCAATTTAAACCCAATGCTACTAATGACCACGATACAGAAAAACTAGTAAATAATGCAGTCAGAGGTTTTCAGGACTCTCTCCCTGCAAGTTTTAATGACTTCATCCCCCCCCCCAGTAAAGAAGAAATAACTGATTATATTAAAACGTTAAATGTAAAGAAAGCTCCCGGTTTAGATAATATTTCAAATAAAATGCTCAAATCACTTCCTGAAAACTATGTTAATTTTCTAACCAATATTATAAAATGCATGTTAAAACTTGGGTATTTCCCAAGTACGTGGAAAACTGCTACTGTTATTCCAATACTTAAACCAGGGAAAGATCCAACAGACCTCAGTAGTTATCGCCAGATCTCACTCCTTCCCACGGTCAGCAAAATAGCAGAGCACATAATTTTAAAACGTCTTAACTCCCACCTAGAAGATAAAAATATTTTAACTCCAGAGCAATTAGGATTCCGAAAATTTCTATCTACCATCCATCAACTTTTAAGAGTCGTAGAATTCATTGAAGAAGGCCTAGAAAATAAACAAAAAACAGCAGCAGTTCTGTTAGACATCCAGAAAGCTTTTGACAGAGTTTAGCCGGAAGGCCTTATTTACAAGTTAATTAACTATCAAATCCCCCCTCACTTAATCAAAATTATAATATCGTACCTCAGCAACAGATCCTTCAGAATTAAACTTAATAACGTTTATTCAGATACCAAACCAATCCTTGCAGGTGTCCCTCAGGGATCTAAGCTGGGGCCGATACTTTTTTCACTGTTTATTAATGACATCCCAAAGCAATTTAATACCATGATATGTATGATGATACGGCAATACTAGCGCGAAACAAGAACCCAAATTACTTCTCCATAGCACTCAATAGACACATCAAAACTCTTGAGGACTGGTTCTCCAAGTGGAAAATTGAAAGGAAAAGACGTAAGTCAATAACTATTTATACAATGCAAATAAAACTGAAGCCATCTATTTCACTAGAAGTAACTTTTTAAAATCCCCCCCTCAAAATCAAAAATTAAGAAATCCCGTGGTCTAAGGAATGCAAGTATTTAGGAGTTATTCTCGATAGAAAATTAACCTGGAAACCACATTTTAACTACTTAACCAAAAAGTTTTGAGACCTAAATCGTAAATTTTCCCCCCTAACCTCTCGAGACTCAAAAATGACTAGGAAAAATAAAATACTTATTTACACTGCCTATTTGCGTCCAGTAATTACATATGCTTGCCCGGTGTGGGGATATGCTCCTAAAACAACTCTTAAATATCTTGCGCATCTACAAAATAATTACTTAAGAAATATTTGTCACATGAAATGGTACATGTCTACTGAAAATATGTACAAATTTCTAGATTACCCCCCCCCCTTAAAAAAATTTATTAAAAATATTTCAGTAAGATTCTTCAGCAACATGGAAAAAATAAATAATGAAACAATTAAAAATATCCCAAAATACCCCCCTAAACCCAAAGCTAGACGCTCTAGAAATATTCTGAAATAATCTTTTTTAATTTCTTAATCTCTTTTTGTCTTAACTGTAAAATTCAAAGTTTAAAACTAAGTTAAAATCTATATTAGAACTCTCACTTCACTAGGATGCATATCCCACGCCCACTCCCACAATAACCAATCGCTGCTCTTCCTGACACTCGCCAACTCACCCACCCCTCCATCCAGCAAGAACTATCTATACTGTAGAACTATCTATTTCAAATCAATTAATGGTGAAATATTTTTCTGGGGGAAAATAAAATCCTATCTCTTAACAGAGTGAGTTTAAAAAAAAAAATGAGAGCGAATGAGAAAAAATTTAGATTTTTTTCCCCTTTATTCTTACATTTTTAAGAAAACAGAAGAAACTTTTCGAAATTAAAGTGAAAAGCTTTTTATAAGTGAACTTACCCTTGCTGTGGATAAATTTTAGAATACTCGATTGTACATAACGATGGAAATAATAAATATTGAAAATTATCGACGTATTCGATACGATCATATAATAATTACGTCGAGAAATACAGAATTTATAATACAGGTTTTTTTTGTACTACACAATATGAAATAATATTCATTATTTAATAGAATACTTGTCACAGTGGATTTTTTAATAATAAACCAAGTTACATATATTAATTTTAATTCAAAATATCCCGCTTGCTAAAATTTGCTGGTATATTTTTGTAAATTTAGAATATAGGAAATATATATTGTACAATATTTTGGGATATTCGGTATTCCCTGGTATTCATATTGTAAAACATCATGCAATTATAAAATGTTACTGTGAGGGAGGAAAAATAAAGTCTGCTTTGGTAAGCACTTCAGTACGGCGTTTCGTATTAAAAAAGGCATGGTAACACAATATGGAAGTGAAATATTGTTGAAGGTATAAAATTATTGTATGGATTTAATTCCCTAGAGCAAATAGTGGCATGCAAGACTTCAAAGGGACCGATTTCGTAAAATCAAGATTAAAAAATTTAATTTTTAAATCATGACTGATATCTTATGCACAACAAAAATGAAGATATTTAATGCTAAAAAATATAGTGTATTTTTTTAACGGTCAATAGTAATTAAAATAAAACTTGGCTGATGATGCACAATATAAACAAAATAAGCATTAACACATAATAATTTTTAAAAAATTATAACATTTGTAATACTGCTTCAGAGCCGTATAAAAAAATCTCAAAACGAAGATCAATATTAAGACCAACATTACACAATTTATGCCCAATGTCAATGCATGTTGTATATTTAGTAAGACATTTGTTGTTCTTTGAAATCAGAACGATTAATTGGGGTTCTAAGCATTGTTTTGTAAATTAGTAGTTTGTTCCTGAGAGTTTTAATAGGAAATAGTATTCAGCCTGGGGCTTTTAAAAAGCTTTCTTTTTGTGTTTCCTGCAGGCGAGACGGTTTCAAAGTTAACAAGACATTTTTGTGTTCCAAAAGATAATTTTAATTGAGTAATTGAGGTGAGGAGAGGTGTGCGCTTTTTAAAAGGGGGGGGGGAAACCGAAGTTCACCATTTACGGACAGTAATCAAATTGCAATAGTCTGAGCTCCTTTACACATTTCAGTTGGCTTTCTGTTAACTTTGTTTCAATGATGCTTTGGTAGTGTTGTGGCCATAAAGTAGCTACGATGTTAACAGAGAGACTGTGTTTGGTTATCTTCCATTCGAGGGACGGATATAAAAACAAGTTAAACTAAGCAAAATTTTCGCCCGTATTCAAATTTTTATTTCACAGTTGTTTATAAAAATTCTTGACGAACAAGATACAAGACTGGTTATCTTCGTATATGTAACAATGCATACATTTTTCGCGTGCCCATTAAGACTGCCATTTATGGAAAAGCAAAATTATAAAATGTAACTTTCAAAGTAGGAAATTATTATAGTCTTATAAAGTAGGAAATTATTATAGGCTAAGAAATTATGATCCAATTAACATAAAAAATTTTATAGTAGTAAATACATAAAACATGAATTTACTTATATATTTTGTCTGATAAAAATCAAATGGAAGGCAGCAATGTTAATGGCACATTTGCCGACACTAAAGGGTAACATATGTAAAATCCATTTATAAAACTAAAATATTAGTAATTATTTAAGTGATAAAAATTACGCAATTACTTAGACATTCAAGATTTATTACCTAATCCAATTACTAATTATAGTTAGAAGATATACTTCACAGAGTTTTCTAACATTTCATTTATTACCGAAAAATTGTTATGAAACTGAAATTGAATGAGCGTGTTTTCTGTATGATATTTCAAAGTCTATTTTGAAAGAAAAACCACAATCATGTCAAAAGAAGTTATTTAATGAAGAATTAGTTGGGTTTAATTCTGATGACTAATAGGTAAAAATTAAAAGGTGCAATTACCATAAAGATTACTAATTCTTATACTTAGATTATGAGAGTTATTAGATGATTCCACGGTTAAAAGAAATCAAGTTGACATCAATTATAAATTCAAAAAGAATTTAACATTTTTAAGTATAAGGGAATATGAGTTTCTAAAATATATGTAATAATAGGTAGATTTATTATATATTAATATTCCAAAATCATAAACATTTATAATGAACTACTGAATAATCTTACAAGGATATTTTTTTATTGAAATACCTGACTTCATCCCTCTTGAGCGCCGCACATTTAATGCTGTGCCATGATATTAACTATTGAAACATACTGCCAAAAATATATTATTACAAAATAGCAAAGCACATTTTTGAATAAAGAGTAAATTAATTTACTCTATGGAGTTTCAAATTAAGTAGGTATTCAGTTCAAAAATCCTATTTAATTTGACAATAGAAAAGTGTAAGACAGCAGTTAATGTTTTAGTATATATTTCCTTATAATAAGAAAAATGACATAACTGTATGAAATTGAACAGATTTAATTATGGCTTGGAACACAAAGCATGTTTGAGAAGAAACACTGATAGAATTCCAAAACTACATATTCTATATATATATGTACAATAATAATTATCCAATGAAAAATATGCTTTAAATACATCACAAAAATCTATCACATATCAATAGTTAAGAAGCTCAAACGTATAACAAAAAACAAAAATATTGTGAATACAAGATAAACATTCCATCATAACTTTCTATAAACTTATGAGCATTTAAAAAATTTCAGTTTATTTAAAAACAGCTAGAACAATATACCATATCTAGAATCATAAGACAGGAAGATGAAATGCACATTGCAGGTATTTCATTTATAATAATGCAAATAAATTTCATGTGCTGAACAGAACAGAAATGCATTTTAAACAAATATAAATCATAATTTAATATTCCAGTTTTAATGAGAAACAATGTATTTAAATAAAGCCTTTATACATGTTCAGTCTAATGGAGTTGACAGTTTACATGAAAAAGGCAGCACATATTGTAAAAAGCCTTTGAACATCCACCAAGCATTGTGACTAAACAAACCATAAACTGTGCAACTTCACACAAGAATTCTTGAAATATCGCATCAATAATAAGTGAGGCAACTTTATAGCTTATCTAGAAGAGAAAAATGTATAACTAAAATACAAGAAAAAACAACAGTTTCACAAATAAGAAATTTTAAAAAAAAACCTTCTCTGTTATTTATAGTTAGTATTAAAATAGAAACAGAAACTCAAGTATAAGAGTTTACAAAATTTCTAAAAAACTTAAATATATGCAATTTAAAATTTCTCTAAGAGTAACTATTACCAGTTTTAAAACAGAAAAATCAGAATTCATTTGAAATTTTGAAAATTCTTTTGTATAAATATATCAAGTTTCTAGTACCTGAGTAGAGCATACACATTTCAAAAATTAGAAGTAGCTTTGCATTCCGGAGATAAGAAAGTTCATTTACTTTAAATATTCTCTAAATTAGTCGGGCAATTAATAAACCAAAACATTGAGTTAAAGCTATTTAAAACAATTAGTTTCTCCTGTTCTTCTTTCCAACGATTCTACATATGTTAATAAGCAAATACAATAAAATAACTTACCTGCCAACACAATAAAGCTACTCTCTGGCTTCATGTGGTGCTGGCAGTTTTTCCCAACTGGGTTCAACTCCCCAGATTTCCCTAGCATATTCTGCAATAGTACGATCGCTAGAGAATTTTCCCGAAGAAGCAATATTCATGATTGCCATCTTGGTCCATTCTTCAGTATTCTATATATAAATCAGAATAGCACACTTGGTTTAAAAACCAATAAACATAATATTTTCACACATCAGCAAAAAACAAAATAAGTAAAATTTTTCGTCAAACACAAATTATTATAATATTGAAATGAAAACGTTAAGTTTAAATATTTAATTCACTGAATACGTTATCGTTATATGAGTATACATTTTAAAAGATGTTATTTGATTAATTCTAATACATCTCAAATAGAATTTATTGTTTTCTTTGTAGTCCGTGAATCAAAGAAATTTAAATCTGTGAGGGTCTTGAACATAATATAATAATTGTAATAATTTTGCAAGACTACATAGCATTAAACGCAGAGGCATTTCAACGATACGTTGGAACTGCCATTGATAAACTGTTAAATGACTGTTCCTGGTAGGTTTAGTTTAAACAGTATCTGATAAATATTCCAAGATTTACAAACTATTGTACATAGTTTACATAAGGCAAGAGAGTTTCCGCTATTCTCGATCTCTAGTATATTAAAGATCAAATCCTAATAGTTGAAGAATATAAGCAAAATAGTAGCAATAATTATTGCACTCTAATTTAAGTTCATGACATATGGTTTAAAATAATATTGATCAAGCAATGCAGCATTTAATGGACCTCACTTTTGACTTTTTTAAAGCGAATTTTTCCTATAACTGATCAAATACTATTATTTTTCCAATAAATTTTAGGGAAATTTAACAAAACCATGATACATTCACTTCCTTGAGCTGATGATTGAAGCCTTTCAAAATTAAATCCATGACTCAAATGCACTATTTGTTTAACAGGAACTGATCCTTTCTCAATATTCTTATTATCGGTGCATCCAATAAAGCTTGTGGCACTAGCTTCATAAGCCAGATAACATCTACGATACCGATGTCCACTTTCGTATTATGGTCATGTTACTCGGCTACTCGCTCTAGCGTCGCAGTTTTGTATCGTGACCTTCAAACGGTACATTGGTGACCTTGGAAACGCAACCTCCTGTAACAGTCGTGGCGCCATGTACCCGCAGCAAATACAAACAAAGTCGTCAAATTCTCTTGACGCTAGTAAAGCAAAGTCCTCAGACACACCTGACGCAAGTAAAGCAAAGTCTTCAGACACACTTGATGCATGTTTGAATACATAATATCGGAATTAAGTTTCAAATAACAAAATAAGAAGCACAGTTCTGGATTTAAGAATTCGAATGCATCGTTTGTAAACGTTTCTCGGTTCTGAGCTAGTGCCTCAATGTTACAATCATGTACCAAGCAAAAAGATTTCTCCAAATTACATAGTATAGTAAACATAAGGGTTTTAAAACTATAAACGTAGCCAAGTTATAAAACTGTAATTTTAAAAAAATTAAAATATTTTGCCTTCAATGATTCTATAAATTTTGAAGACTATTGGGCATAACTTTATATTGCCTACAGGCATGACAGGGTTGTTTCTAAGAGCGATTAATACTTATCAAGAGAATTCAAAATAAAAATAGAAAATGAAACCTTATGACTAAATTTTTTCAGTTGAAAGCTATGTTATTTAAGCACTTCAACATTGCATGCAAATTTTCTGTACAAAAACAATCAGCTGCGTAAGTTCAACGCTCAAAGGTTACATTAAAGTGCAAAGAGAAATAAACATTTGGAAATTCTGATATTACAAAATTTTAAAATATCCTATCTATATAAGATCAGTAAAGGCTTACAAATACAGGATCAAAAACATAGGGATTTATAATATCTAACATGCATCTTAAATGTTAAACAATTGTTAAGTACTTTATTTATTTATAGACCTTGCAAATAAATTGAAAATCAAATACATGCTATATTAATGGCAATAAATATATGAAATGGTAGATGAAATAGTTGCAAGATAATATAGTACAGGATAAATGAATAATATTCAAATTTTAACTGATAACAAAAATTGAAAAATTTATTTCTGTCAGGAAGAGCAATGTATTTTGATGACAAATCGTATGACTTACCGTAAACATATCACTCACTCGCTCTTGGCACTTAATGTAGGCCTCATAATCAGCGAACAAGTAAAACCTTAAAAGAAATAATTTATGATATAATAATTGAATATTTTGAAATTCTTATAAATGCAAACATTAAGTTAATGATGAAAGATAAATTAATAAATACTATAAAGAATTCAATTATTTTTTCACCACGGCATTTACCTGTCATGATTTAGCAGAATGTTAGTCAAATCCTTGAAGCAATCGGGATTGTTTGGACTGAAATATCCGCCATTTATCTGATCAACTGCTTGTTTGAGTTCAGGAAGAGCATTATAATAGTCCCAAGCATTGTATCTACACAGAAAGATGTAAAAAAATGTTATTACATTAAATGAAATTTTTTGCAACTAATAGAATTAGATTTCATAGTAACTGCAAAACATGCCCTTTTCGCTTCAGATCTTCAACCTCATCAACTGTCATTCCAAAAATAAAGATATTCTCAGCACCCATTTCTTCTTTCATTTCAATATTAGCTCCATCTAGAGTACCAATTGTCAAAGCTCCATTCAACTGCAAATGATTTATTAAGCAAATCAGAAAACACAATGTATGCATTGAAATGACCATATTTCGGGATAAACACTCAAGTAATTACAATATTGATATCATTATTCCAGAAAATTAATAGCATAAAATTCTTGCAACAAAACTTTGCATCTAGAAACTTGGAAAATTAACGTTGCCGATAAATTCTCCGCAATTATTATATTACTTTAATAATCATTCGTCATTTTTAGCTATAATATACGAAAGTTATATAGAATTCGTCACTTCGATAGAATTCTTTTATAAAATAATGATGATGCATATAGCTCAGAGAACTACGTAACTTAATAAATATTGAGAATTCTAAAAATGTGAAATGTATAAGCAACTCGTCTGCATAACAAATAAAAATATCGCAAGTCACTCGCGAAAGTATCTAGAAACAAAGTAAATTGCAGGTGAAAAATTCTTTAGTTTCTTTTCGAAAATTTGACGACTTTAATTAGCTCAAAAACATTTATCAACATAATGTTCGAGAAGATTTCAAAAAATTCCCATTGACCTTACTCGCTGGAATTTAAGATTTTGATAGCCTCACTAATTGACGGTACCTTAATCTCACACTGAATTTCCTGATGTATGATATATTTTCCAATCAAGTGAATAAAAAAAAAGTCGAATGACATTTGTAGTCATTCATTCACGATGTTAAAAAAAGTCGTTCCGTACAAAAGGACGCAATGAAATGCTATATATTTTCAAATCTTTACCACTTTAAAATATTTATGAAGATTCAAGACTTTTTTAAATTAAAAAAATTCTAACACATTGGTTTTAAGTTATAAGCAAAGGTAATGTACTTTTACAAAGAGAAAGAGAGCTGTTATATTTATAAGTAGGGTTAACCACTCAAAAATGATTATCCAAGCATCAATACAAAAAATAATAAAATATTCTAGACATCAGGAGAAAAGTTTAAAATTGGAATAATGTTAGTGCTTCATTGTAGATATGTGCAAGTTGGTTTTATCTAACCGATCATTTGATAACCACCATTTATAAGCTATGATACACATTTATTTTTGAAGAAGCGATTTGTAAAAACAAAATAAGTAACTGTGATCAAAATTCACAAATAGACTAACAATTGACAAAGAGACTTAAGAGTTAATAGATGTAATGATATACCATAAACTTCATATTTCCCGTGCCTGAAGCTTCTGTTCCAGCAGTAGAAATTTGTTCACTAAGATCAGCAGCAGGTATAATCTTTTCAGCTAATGTAACTCTGTAATTTTCTAGGAATACAACCTTCAATTTTTCTCCAACAACAGGATCGTTGTTAACAACGTTTCCAATAGCACAGACTAGCTTAATAATTTGTTTGGCAGTATGGTATCCAGGAGCAGCCTAAAAGAGAGAGAGAATTTAAAAAATTACATAAATAAAATAGACGACGAATATAAAGTTAACTATAGTTCTAGCAACTATACAACTTATAAAAACTATTTTTTTTTAAAAAAAAAACTCACTTTTCCTCCAATCATAATAGTTCTTGGAACGAAGGGGGCATTAGGATTCTTCTTAATACGGTTATATAAAGTAATAATATGAAGACAATTCAATAATTGTCTTTTATATTCGTGGATTCGTTTTACTTGAATATCAAACATAGAAGCTGGGTTAATGTTAATTCCTGTTTCTTTAGTAAGATATGCAGCAAGTTTCAACTTGTTTTCCTATAAAAATATTAGATAAGTTAAAGAGATCAACTGTATAGCAAATTATTACAATCCAGTTCATAACACGTTCCTTACCTGTTTAATTTTGTGAATAGTCCTAATGAAAGATGCATCATTGACGAATTTCTTCAGTTTCGAAAGCTCTTCAAGATGTGTAACCCACGAGTCACCAATCCGCTAAAAAAACCATGAATTTAAAAAATTTATTAACGTTAATTATATATTTCATTCATTTTCTGACTTTCAGATGTTGAATTTTAATATTTTGTTCATAAGAATACACCCAGTTGAAAACCGAAATAAAGGTGTTTTCATTGTTTTATCACTATTGAATTAAAATTAAATATAAAAGATCTCTGACAGCAAACTAACAGCCCTGAAAAACTGTATGTACATACGCGCATGAGATAAAGGCAATAAAGAGTCCCGTTTCAAAATTTCTACATATACAGGAGAAATCAAAACGGCAAAGCTATAACCGTTAACGAAAAACGATTTAATGTTGCACCAAAACTTTCCATGCAACGATGAGTAAACATTTAATTTTTACACTTGGAAATAAAAACTAATCACCATCATCAGAACTATCAGGAGGTATTCACATCTAAAATGAATTTTCCTCAAATCATGAGAATGGAAATACAATTATACACTAAAGTGACAAAAGTCATGGGATAGCAATATGCAAATATACAGATGGCAGTAGTATCGCAGCGAAAAAGTATAAATACGCAGTTCATTTTCCAGAGCTTTCATCTGTGTTCAAGTTATTTATGTGAACAGGTTTTTCGTGAATTATGGAGGCACGACGAGAATTAACAGACTTGGAACGCGGAATGTTAGTTGGAGCTAGACGCATGGGTCATTCCATTGCGGATATCGTTAGTGAATTCAACATTCTGAGATCCACAGTATCAAGAGTGTGCGGAGAGTATGAAATTTCAGGCATCCCATCCCATCGTGGACAGCGCAGTGGGCGACCACCTGCACTTAACGACCGAGACCGCCGACCTCTGTGTAAAATGGTCAATGTTAATAGACACGCAACACTTCGTCAAATAACTGCAGGAATCAATGTGGGACGTGTCCGATAAGACTGTGCGGCGAAATTTGTCTTCCTTGGGCTATGACAGCAGAAGACCGACTCGAGTGTCTTTACTGACAGCACGACATCGCCTGCAGCGACTCTCCTGGGCTCGTGAGCGTATCAACTGGTCCCTAAACCAGTGGAAAACCGTGGCGTGGTCAGATGAGTCACGATTTCAGTTGTTACGAGCTGATGGTAGAGTTCGAGTGTGGCGCAGACCCCACGAAGCCATGGACCCAAACTGTCAGCAAGGCACTGTTCAAGCTGGTGGTGGCTGCATAATGGTGTGGGCTGTTTTTACATGGCATGGACTCGGTCCTCTGGTGCAATTGAACCGATCATTGACTGGCAATGGTTACGTTCAGCTGCTTGCAGATCACTTGCAGCCATTCATGGACTTCACGTACCCACACAACGAAGGAATTTTTATGGATGACAAAGCGCCATATCACCGGGCCAGAACTGTTCGCGATTGGTTTGAAGTACATTCCGGACAATTCCAGCGCATGATCTGGCCTCCTAGATCGCCCGATATGAACCCCATCGAGCATTTATGGGACATCCGCGAAAGGTCCGTTCGTGCTCAAACTCCTGCACCATCCCCACTTTCACAATTATGGACGTCTATACAGATAGCATGGCTCAATATTCCCGCAGAGGACTTCAACGACTTGTGGACTCCATGACACGTCGAGTTGTTGCACTTCGCCGGGCAAAAGGAGGACGGACACTATATGAACTGTCATCCCACGACTTTTGTCACTTCAGTGTATTTAGAATACAGTGGAAATCGGCCAATTTGATTGTGGTTGATACTATCATTTACGTTATATTATTTAAATTCCTCCGGTCCTAAACTGACATATTCAAATAAAGCCATATATTTTTAATGTGTAGTACACTCTCGGGTATCATCCGTTCTAACGTGGTGGAAGGGCAGGTCGTACAACCAAAATGCCAGATGACCGGAATTCTATCTATGAACGAATATTTGTTTGCCGACCGGTACAAAGCTTTTACAACAAAACTCGCTGTTATGCGCATTTCCTCGCTTCCTATTGAGTACTAAGCCCTTTTTTTTATCTGAAGCCAAGCAGAATGTGAACGTGGTCGAGGCACAGTGAATCAAAGAATCACTTGTCGGTAACGTGTCGTGTAGAAACAATGCTTTGAACTAATAGTTTATATTATATATGATATTTTAAACTCTAATTTCAATTGTAATTAATTTCTAAAATGTTGTCTTAATTTAGTTCATAGTAACTTCGTTCAATTTTTTTAAAATTTTTTCCTGATTTATTCCTCTTTCTCTATTTAATCAATCAAATGAAGTATTACAAAGATAATGAGTAATTGAGCCCACGTGCCCAGTAGATGGATAATAAATTACTAGTGCAAATGTTTTTTTAGAGGAATGCTCGAAGGAATAATAAATCATTGATTGTATGATTTACGAGAATATCATAATATATAATTTTAAAAGAACCTAAAATTCTAAATTAATACGGCTTATGTTACATTATGTATAATGTAATCCATATTAATTTTGATTGGAAGCAGATTGCAGAATCGTTGCCACAAATCATTAAGAAAACACATGTTGGACTTTTTAATTTCGTATTTATTCCATCTCAAGAGACCCACAGCGCAGCACAGCAAAACAGCAGAAGGTAAAAAATGATAAAAAGGGACGAAATCATTTAACCATGTCTTATATACTATGATATTTTCTTAAATCAGGCACATGTAGAGTTTTGAAAAAAATTCTTATACATATTGACCTTATGTTGATCTTTAGATAAGAGAAACGAAGGAATCCTTTAAAGGAATCTATTTACACCAGAGATTTATTATCCATCCACTTGGCACGAGAAGTCATCAATGAAGCAATATCTTTATACTTCATTAGATTTATTAAATAGCAAAAAGTGGTATGTATTTAAAATACCATTGCACTCATTATATATATATATATATATATATATATATATATATATATATATATATTACTCACACAAACTATATTGCATCTCATGTTGCAAAAGTTTTTAACATTTAACATATAAGAATATATAAATGGTTCGCATTTTAACATAAAGTAATGCCTAACGCAAAATGCAGGAAACAAATAAAACATTAACGTAAATAGTAGGTCTATTTCTCAACAAATTTGGTTGAAAATTTATTTTATTTTTCACTAATAAATGATTACACAGATATAATCAGGAGCAGTGATAGCGATTTTGGTCCGTTACACACTGGCGAAACAATGAACAACGAGCAGAACGCCGCTCTTTCCCTGAACTTATACTTTGTATCCGACAAGAAGTGTCGCAGCAGATGCTTGCTTTTAATACCTAGGCAACATTGCCAATGCAACGCCTTGTCTTCCTCATTTAATTGCGATGAAAGAAGGTCTATGCGATGAAAGAAAACAAGGCTGGATAATATGGAAACCGGATAGTCACGAATTGGATACTCAGGAATGTACTGTAATTACTCCTCCGTTTAAAGTTATCAGATTTGTACATAGCTTTCATTATTAATCAATAACTGACATTCGTGACCTTTTTTGCTTCCCTTTTAAGGTAATATTCGAAAGTTTTTACCATGTTTGAGGGATTTCACATTCTTGCATCTGGTTCAGAAAGATTTGGATAACCTAATGGGGAAACCTACGTTGCCATGTTAGGTTGACATGTATTGAACTACTATTATACACTGTTTTCTGTAAGTGTAGCAAAATGAATTTAAAAAAAAAAACTGGCTTGTACGAACTCTTTAAAAATTCATCTGTCAGTAACACTATTTTCAAATATTTAGAAAGCAACTATCCAAAATAAAAAAAACGCATTTAAAAATTTATGGAAACACCAATGATGTGTGTAGACAGAATGAATAATATTAAGGGGGTAGTGAAAATTGCTTGCTTTACTGGAAATTTTATAATTTAAAGACCTTTGTCTGGAAATTTTAATGCACCATTATTTACTATAAAAAATGCAATAGACTTCGACATTCACACTAGTTTGATTCCCCTCTGGAATATATTCCTTGGTGTTGAGTCCTTCCAGTTAAAACTTCAGATCTTCCTTCTCTCAGTACTTGATTTGATTGTTTAAAGTACTCCTACTCAACATCGTAATATTTTTCTTAACATATTGTTAACCCATTCCCCACAAAAAAAAAAGAGAGAGAGAGAGAGAGAGAGAGAGATTCAGCCCCCCCCCCCCCTGCAAGGACACGCATGAACAAAAGTATCAAACAAATTATGGATGTCAATATGATTCTCTATATAGTCTGGACGTTACTAACTGACAGATGTTTGGTCCGATGCAATTTGGATTAAACACAATATTGCAATGTTAACGAGTTCTCTTGACAGTGATAATGACAGAAACTCAGCATGAAAAATATATTTTAACAATCCAGCACTATTTAAAATGCGAAACTACATTATAAATTTTACAAAAAATTTACTTAAAACCCTTTAACTAGAAAATGAATGAAATCTTTAAAAGAAATTCCATACTAAAACAATAAGTTTTAGGCGCATTTCACACTGTATTAAATAATATTAAATGTAGGAAAAATTATCTACTTCGGCAATTGCATCAGCTAGGCTCGGATTGCACAACAGAAGCCATCTACGAGGAGTTATGCCATTGGTCTTGTTCTGAAATTTTTCTGGAGCCATTTCATAAAAGTCATGGAACCTGTTTAAAAAGAATAACAAGTAAAATTGGGTAGAATTCTGCAAAAATTTATTTTGAAAGTAAGGACAATATAATACATTACATTCAGCCACGTTACTGTACAAATATCCAAAATTAAATATTGAGCCTACTCAGGATGGACAGCATTTTCATTGTTTGAATTTCCCTGACTTTTCGTGGTTTTTAAAAGACATTTCCCTGGCCTTTTTCGGAGGTTTCTAACATTTTCAGAACGATTTGGCGTTATTTTATTCTCTTTAATTATTATACAATATGTTCTTCACTTTATTTGAAAAACTGTTCTACTCTTTTAATGAAAATCAATACAAAATATTATTTAATTCTCAGACAAAAGTTCTCATTTATTAAATTTGAAATAAGCTTCAAATTATGTAAACACTCCCCCCTCCCTTTTTTGCAAATATATTTACCACCACTAGAAGATACATGTCCACCTAAACCAACTTTTAGTCAACCAGTTACACTACAAAAATTTGTCATTTAATCAAGAAAAATGCAGTACAAAAATATATGCATATTGGTAAAGTGCTTAAGAATGAAATGATTTGTTTCTTTCCAGTTTGGTCTCCCCTATCCATGTTGTTTACTTTATGCCAATCGGAGCTAAATAATAATTTTACTAAGAGGAAAAAAAAAACATTTATGAATACAAAACAAAAATCCTCCAATGAAATCAAAAATTGAATTGACCTTTAGCTTACTAGCTAGTTTTTAAAAAATCGCCTTGATGCTGGCTCAAGGCTTGACCCATAAAATAAAATTTTTTTAAAAAATTGGAAAACTAGTTTTTTTATTTTTTTTCTTTATTGCATAAAAAGTAAAGTGCTTTAGAAGTATAAATTTCAAAAAAGATAGCATGAATGAATTTTGTAAATTTTTGTGGCAACAGGGGCATATGAATCAAACTACATAGGAAAAATGCTGCCCTTCTCTGTAAAAAAAAATTAAAAATAATAAAATGCATGCTTATTAATAATGTATCAAACAGATTAATTTCTAATTTAATATTACTTTAAGATTATAGAGCATTCTGTTGAATCTATGGGGAATTTTAAACGAAAACAAAATTTTAAAAAAATGCGAAAAGAAAATATTAGCAATAGCGCCCACTTCATCATTCACATGAAGAATCCAGTAATTCATGTGCATAATGTTTAAAAATGGAAAAAAAAAATGTTTTATGGAAATAATAGCAATAACGTCCTGTACTTCATAATTCAAAAAGATTTCCGAGATGAAAGTCAAAAAAATTATTGTAAAATAATTAAAATATAATAATTTGGAATTATAATAACGGTCTGAAAATAATTATTGTAAAATACCTATTTAATTAAAATAAATTGTTTTAAAATTGTAATAATGGGTCAATATTTTTCATCCAGATTTGAATAGAAACACCCATCCTTTCACTCAAGTCACATGTGGTGCAATTGCTTTGACGCTCAAAGGAATAAAGGCGGGCGGGTGAATAGCTCCAAAGAGGATCTGGGCTTTAGTTACCGCTGCCTTTTCTCAAAGTACGCTAAACCAATTTGCTAATTATGTCAATAACTTGCTCTGAAAAAAAAATAAGGCAAACAAAAACTTTCGGAGAAAATATATAATTATACATATATACAGTACATAAGATATGGTGGTTAATTTTTCTATTCCATAGTGTGTTTTATATTATCAGTCAAAGTTTGGTTTTTATTAGTTGCCAATGATGATTCATTCTACTAATAAAATACTACCAGCGAATTATGTTTGATAACAATTACTAATTAATAAAAAAAATTCGAGTTTCATAATAAATTTCTCAGTGTTTTTCCTGATTTTTTCCGATCTCTAGGAATTCCCTGACGATTCTCGGTTTGCTGGCCATTCCAATATTGCTTAACATCGAGGGAGAGAATTATTTTAAATGGTTCAAAATATTAACATTAAGTGTTTTCCCTTATGTATAAATTTTTGGAATCTTTTGAGATAAACATGGAACAAACTTACCCCATGATTAGAATTAAAGTCAGAAATTTCCAAGAGGGAACAATTTGAATAGTTTAGATTTGAATATGCCTAATAGAGTTTTTTTTTTAATCGAAATTATTTTTAATTACTTTAATATCTTTTTGTCGAACATCATCGTAATGCAACATTTTCACAGAAAATTAGCATACAGTATAAATTACCTCATTTAAAACCGATAAGATTTAAAAAAAAAGTCGAATTAAATACCATCTAAAAATGTGTACAGCTACAAACCAGAGGGGATGTCCCTTCGAAACTTTCTCATATGTTCTCTAATAACTGTATAATGGTATGTATAACCACATACCATTGGCGATCAAAAAGTATGAATCTGTCTATTCAAATCCAATCGTTTTTTTATGATGATTTTTTGCTAAAATTCTGTTGAAACAGAACGAACAGGAAATCTAATGTGCAATTCGGACGGCTTTTTTCCGATTGATTGAAAGCAAATGTTCAATTGTAGTTACAAAATAACATGCCATATATGTAAGTCGCCCGATTCCATATATGTAATTACATCCGCTTTATCACAAGCCTTTGAAAGTATAGACCGACAGATGGTCAATCTCTCAACCGATCTGGTTTTAAATTTGTTAAATATCTCTACTTTAGACGTTAACTCTGAATACGAAATTTTATACAACTAAATTTTTTCTTTTCATAGTTGTCTTGCCTTATAATAGAGTCGAAGAGACATTTTTTCTTAATAGATTTCGATCTAAATTTGATATAAGTCTATCATTGGAAATGAGAACATATACCAAATTCAATCCATCCAGTTCAAAGTGTTTTTAATTTTTTGAGTTCACAAACACTCATTATTTCAAAAATGTGTTTCTCTGACTCGGGGAAGGTCCGAAAGATAGAAATTCACAAAAATCTCAAGCTTAAATTTTGTAACGATTGCGAACGAATTTTTTAACGATTCTTTCTTTCTATAAGACTTCGTACGCGAGAAAGTGAAAAAGACAAATATTAAATTAAAAATGAAGCAAGAATTTATTTAATTATATACAGTTTTAATACATAATGGAAAATAATTTTTTATAAAGCTAGAAATTAATAATTCAGCTATTTTTATAAAAGTATTTTAATTTCATACTGAAAAGTTTTAATATATTGATAGGTAAATAATTTTAATTTACAGGATATAAGCTGTCACAAACTCCTTCCATTCCACTTAAGGAATCCGATAGCAGCGCCACCTTTAATTATAGCCAGTTGATACCGAGACCTCGGACTGAAAGCATGGATACCGGGTCTGCGGGATGAATCTGTAAATTCCGTTCAATCTTAAGTGTTTATGTGTGTGCCGTGAATAAAAATTACTTCAAAAAGAATATGGATTTGTTGAGAAAGTGTTTATTACTCATCTATAGTGGCGGTCCTGGACAATAAGGTAAGCCCAATTACCTTAATTAGAATTGCATTTCATCATTTTTTGCAGATAAAATGACAAGCAATTTGAATGTAACAGCGAGAGGCAGACTGGAAAAGTTGTTAACTTGCCTAATGGTAAGTGGGCCCAGTGGCGGTGTTTTGCACAGGTGTTGAAGGCGTTCGCCTCGTGACTTGAGGCTTAAGGGGCCTCAAACTCTATACCGCATTTCCGGCTTTTTTTTGTACTATAGGCTAATTTTCGCACAAATTTTATTCTTTATTATAAATCGAAAGCTAAGGATGAAAAAAAGAAACGAAATGAAAATGAAAAGAGTCGAGCAAACGCAGAAGGAAATAATTTGCATAAAGAAAAGTGCAAAATAAAACAATTTTTTTTTGAAAGCATTGGTATTCTAAACCTTCTTAGGATATCAATATATCAACACCAGCAGTTGTAACTAATATTGCAATATGATTAGCAATATCATATGATCCAAATATTATTATTATCTAAGTGAGTTATAGCGTGCTGAGATGATGATCAAAACGTATTTATTCAAATTTTAGAATATTTTTCTTAGGATTTATTTATTTCAAATTTGTTCGCAGATGAGTGAAGTATAATTTGCTTTCGTTCTTTAGCAAGTCACCAATTCTCAGCTGCCATAAAATGAAGAAAAAAGGAATTCTCACTTCAAGGATAAAAGGGTGTGGCATCGATCACCCCCTCCCCCATCTTAAGCCGAGGGGATAACTTTGAACATTTCTGCGTATTTTTGTTCCCTGCCTATGTGCTAAATATTAGCGTCTTCATCATTTATTTATTTTGGCTGAATTACGGAAATAATTGGCTTTTGGACACCTTTTAAAGTCTAGAGACACAAATGCGGCTTTTAAAAATTAAAATTGTAATTTTTCTCCGTTATCATGAACATTTAGGGAATTTTATTTTTGAATGATTTAAATAGAATTCATTCGATAATTTTCGGCATATGTTAAATTTTTTTTAAAAAACATTTGCATAATTTATTATAAAATATAATTGATACTAGTTAAAAAGGAAAAGATAATTTTAAAGTTGGTGTTTGATATCTACTTATTTTCATATTAATTTAAAATTTTTAAAATTTCATAATATAATTTAAATTTCCTGTATGAAGTCCCAGGAAATATTTAGATAGAGCTGGGAGTGCACCAATGCCCCGAATGTCCACATACATCTCAGAGTTCATTTTTTCAACCACAGAAAATAACGGATCCAGACCAAACCATGAGAAACACCCCCTCGCCATTAGGCTTCCACCACCAAACTTAACAGTTGGCAGAATGCAGCCGCTAAAGAAACGTTCGTCGGGTATCCACCGTATCCAGACGCGTCCTTCTGACTGCCCGACTGTAAAGAGCGAGATTCACCACCCCAAAGAACAGTTTTCGACATGTCCACAGTCCAATGATGGTGAACTCTGAACCATTGCAATCGATGCTTCACATTCTGTGGAGTGATGTTCGGCTTGTGCGCGGCTGCACAAACATGGAATGCCAAGTTTTTTTTTACTCTCGGCGAACAGTCCCGCTGCTAACACTAACACCTGATGAGCTTTGGAACTCCTGAGAAATTCCCATCAACGGGGACTTGGATTTTGTTTCACTATCCTTTTCAAACTTTTTCCGACCAAGTTTTTTCGACCTACCAGTATGTTTTTTTGCAGTTTCACTGTGTCGACATTTCAACTTCACAATTACATCCTTCACAGTGGATTTAGGTCTCTGTAGTATATCCTCAATCTCACGAATTGATTTCCAATAAAGGTGGCATCCCACTATTCTGTCACGATCAAACTCACTAAGCACCTTTAAATTGCTCATTCCAACTAACGCATAAATACAATCTGGCAAACCAATAACTAACGTTTTTATATCTTTCGATTACAAATCAAATTGAGTCGTCCGCTAGAACCACTTTTCTAAGAGCTGTCTGGATACTTTTGGCCAGATAATTCATATATCACATAAATAAAGTAAGCAAAGAGATTAAGATAAATGTTCAAATAAGTTTTTTCACGTTACTTTCCAATCATCAACACAACTTATCTAAAATGGGGCCTCAGAATGAGTTAGAGACTGTAGCTTCAGATTATTTAAATCCTCCACTGAATGGGCCCCTTAAGCAATATACAATATGAACTACAAGCGCAAGAATGGGAAAAACGTGCCCCAGAACAGAATTTTTAGAATTTTCTTTGCCTTTGTAGAGATAACTTTTGATGTTATGCACACATATTAGAGAATTAAGTCAGTTAAATCATTTGGAATAACATCAACTCTACGAAACCACTTTATTAACAGAAACAAGTAAATATTAATTTTTAAAAGCAATTTTCGGTTGCCAGCTCGGAAAAAACATATAAGTAAAAATATTTAGATACATCATAAAAAGTGCGGAAATACAGTGAGTCAGCGAGGATAATCTTTTTAAAATCCCAATACTAAATCTTGCATTTCCGCTGATGCACGTGATACAAAAAATAATACTTCAGCGATCAGAATTTAGGCACCACATCACTCCCCTGCCGAGTGAGGTACCGAACGATAAAGTCTTTACAGGTAACGAGCAGGGCGTCGAACTATACGTCCAGTTCTGGTTGAATGCTGAAAATGATCCTGTGCAAACCTAACTTTCTTGATAGCTTTTGGAGCAATTTGGTTTGGTAGCCGAAGGCATGAGCGCTTATCAGATTTGGGTTAAATCCTGTTGAAGGAGTTTCTTGCAGATGCTCGGTTGGGATTGCCTTTGCTTGAAAGCCCCTGTTGGCCTGATAATTTGCTGTGTCTTTATCGTCAGTTATCCAAAAAGCAGGGTTTTACTCTATGGATTGACACGTTCACTTCTTTATCCTTTATTTTGATGGTGAAATTTTTGTCACTTCCATTTAGCACCTCATATGGTCCTTAGTAAGGTGGTTGAAGACTTTGACGGATGCTGTCGGTTCTTACAAAGAGGTGTGAACAAGTTGTCAAGTCTCGAAAAATGAATGGCTTTTGCTTTGAATGGTTTGTAAAAGGGACAAGGCTTAGTTTAAGTGTTCTTTTAGCGTTTTGACAAACTCAGACTGAGGTTCATATTTTGTGTTTTCAAAGAAGTCACAGGGCAGTCTGATGTTTTCCCCATAAAGTAGTTCAGCTGGCGTAGAGTTGAAATCCGAATGCCAAGTTGTGCGTAGTCCTAGGAGAATGATCGGAAGTGATCGTGACCACCTTGGATTTGCATGACACATTATGGCAGATTTGAGTGTTCGGTGCCAGCGTTCGATGCAGCCGTTGGCTTGTGGATAGTACGCTGTTGTTCGATTCCTCTTAAATCCAATGAGCTTTGATAATTCAAGGAATAGCTGGGATTCGAACTGCGTTCCTTGATCGGTTGTAATGATCATAGGAGATCCAAAGCGTGAAATCCAATTCTTAACAAGTGTGTCAGCAACTGTATAGGTTGTGATGTCTGAAGTCGGAATAGCTTCTGTCCAACGGGAGTATCTTTCGATGATGGTTAAGCGATAACGAAAACCTTCTAAAGATGGTAATGGGCCAATGATATTCAAGTTTATTTCGCTGAATCGTTAACTGACGGTTTTATATTGTTGATATGGACTGTGGACATGTCTAGAAATTTTCGATTTTTGGCATTGTAGACAGCATCTAGTCCAATATCTGGTGTCTTTTTTGATTGACGGCCAAACAAATTTTGATGTCAGAAGTTTGACTGTAGATTTGATTCCCGGATGTGAGGAACTATGAATACTGTGAAATACTGATTTTCTGAATTCTGGTGGTATATATGGTCGTGGAGAATTTCGAGAAGTATCACAGTAAATAAAAGATTTTGTTCCGACAACGGGTAACTTTTGCATCTTCAAGGAGGAATTTGGAGATGAGAGAATTTCTTTCAATTCCGTATCTGTCTCTTGAGATTTGGATATGGCTTCATAATCAATTTGGGAGGGAATATGAATTTCATTCATTCTTGACAGGGCATCAAGCTATTACATTGTCTTTACGAGAAATATGTTGGATATCTGTAGTGAATTGTCTGATATATTCAAGGTGCCTTTGTTGTCGAGGTGATGCTTTTTCTAATTTTTGAAGAAATGCAAAAGTGAGAGGCTTGTGGTCCATGAAAAGTGTAAATTCACGACCTTCCAATAAATAACGGAAATGTTTGATTGAAGAGTATGCTGTCAAGAGTTATCTGTCACATGTAGAGTAATTTTGTTGAGCTGGAGTTAAGCGAACTGAAAATAATCCTAATGGTTGCCACTATCCATTAACATATTGCTGAACGACAGATCCCAAAGCTTTATCTGAGGCATCTACCATCAGGCAAAATTTAGTTGTTGGTGAAGGGTGTGCCAGAATAGTTGCTGCACGCATTTGCTCTTTGCATTGCTCAAAGGCTTGTATTGATTTATCAGTCCAATTGATGATTCGATTATCATTCTCTTTGCTACTTTTTATGTAATCGTACAAGCTCGCTTGATGTCGAGCTGCTTGAGGAATAAATTTCTATAAAAATCAATGATTCCTAAAAATCTTCTTAATTGTTTAATTGTTTCAGGGAGCTTAAAATCTTCGATAACTTTTAATCTTTCTTTTGTTGGTTCGATACCATTTGCAGAAATTCGATGACCTAAAAAATTTACTTCGTTTTGGGAGAATTTACATTTTGAAGCTTTTAATATCAGACCAGCATCTTGAAGACGTTGAAAAACTTGCCTAAGATGATTAAGGTGCTGAGCTTCATCTTTCGATGCGATGAGAATATCATCAATATAGCTGAAGCAAAAATCCAAGCCTCATAACACAGAATGAAGAAATCGTTGAAAAATTTGAGCTGCATTGCGCAAACCGAAAGTCATTCTTGTGAACTCAAATAAACCGAAAGGGGTACAAATGGCTGTTTTTTCTATATCAGATGATTCAATTGGAATTTGATAGTAAGTTCTTTCTAAATCAAGGGTGGAAAAATATTTACATCCATATAAATTTTGAGTAAAATCATGTAAATGAGGAATGGGATATCTGTCAGGTTGGGTAGCAGCATTCAGAACCCTGTAATCCCCGCAAGGTCTCCATACACCTGTTTTCTTTGGTACTAGATGTAACGGACTTGACCAAGGACTGCTTGAAGGTCTGCAAATTCCCTGCTCCAACATATATGAAAATTCCTCTTTTGCTATCTTGAGCTTTTCAGGTGCTAGGCGACGAACTTTTGATGTGGCAGAAGGGCCTATTGTAATGATAGAATGCGTAACATGATGATTGGTTTTGCTCTTCTTTAATTTAAAATTTTCTGACGTGATATTGTTGAATTCTTTCAAAAGCATTCGAATGTTGGGATCCAGGCTACTACAATCGAGTGGCGTTAAAGACGAGGATGGACCTCTCATTACTTTAGCTGGTGCGTAAAGCGAAGTTAGGGGATCAATCAACCGTTTTCGCTTTAAGTCAACTAGAAGACCATAGTTCTGTAAAAAATCAGCACTAATGATAGGTTTTGAAACATCGGCGACTATGAACTGCCAGTCGAATTTTCTTTGTAAACCAAGATCGAGTTTAACTAATTGTGTTCCATAAGTTTTAATTGGCGTTGAATTAGCTGCAAACAGTCCGATTCTGAAGGAGCCCGATTACTCAATTTGGATAAAGGTATTACTGATACATCAGCTCCTGTATCAATCAAATAACTTTTATGGCTCGAATTATCAAATATAAAGAGGCGACAATTTAAACGGCCATGGTCGTTGGCCTCCTCAAGCAACCGGCCATCTAGTTTTCCGAGACCGATGGCGAGTTAGGATTTCTAAATTCGCAAGGGGAGATGCACTTTTTAGCATTTACACCAAATTTAAAATGGTACCAGCAGAATTTATGATGAGTCGAACAAGATCTGGATCTGATGTTTCACCCTCTGAAGTTTCTGGACTTGCTGCGTGACCGTTGACGATGTGCAAATTTTTCGAATTGTTTTGTGAGGGATGCAATGCCGGCTTCTAACGTTAATTTTTTTGCTATCAATGGATGATGAATTAGTAGTATTGGATTGTGCAATCGAAAATGATTCTGAAGAATTGTAGACACTAATTATTTTATCTGCCATTTCCGCGATATTGTCCAGTGGATCTTTACTAATAAACAATATGGCTTGTACTTGTTGAGGCAAACGCTGAAACCAAAGTGATTTTAAAACTTCTTCCGAGATAGAATTACCAGTCAAACCTTTCATATGCCGCAATAAGTCAGATGGGTGTTTGTCGCCGAGATCAATTTCAGTAAGTAGCTTTTTTAATCGAGATTCTTCTGTGTCGGTTAACCGGGTTAGAAGAGCAATTTTTAAAGTTTTTTTTTTATTCTCATTTGGCGGGTGCGATAAAACATCTACAACGAACTCTAACACATTTTCGTCGAGCGCTGTTACGACGGTGTTAAATTTAATAATATCTTGAGTAATGTTGCTATTGTAAAATTGAGCTTCAAGTTGTATAAACCAAAGTTTTGGTTTATTTTTCCAAGACACTGGCGGTATAACAGCGATTCTGCTCAACTCAGAGTTCATATTGAGTCATTATCAACCATAATGAAAAGATGACACAATAACGGTATTAAAATGAATTTAGCGTGCCTCGTTATTTACTGCGATAAAAATAGCTTTTCAACGTTCGGAATTGAAGTCCAAGGTCACCAATGTCGAGATATATTTGATGTTATGCACACATATTAGAGAATTAAGTCAGTTAAATCATTTGGAATAACATCGACTCTACGAAACCACTTTATTAACAGAAACAAGTAAACATTAATATTTAAAAGCAATTTTCGGTTGCCAGCTCGGAAAAAACATATAAGTAAAAATATTTAGATACATCATAAAAAGTGCGGAAATACAGTGAGTCAGCGAGGATAATCTTTTTAAAATCCCAATAATAAATCTTGCATTTCCGCTGATGCACGTGATACAAAAAATAATACTTCATCGATCAGAATTTAGGCACCACACCTTAATTAAGAAGACAAAATAGCAAGAAATAACTTTTGGGTATCTGTTATGAGATGCGGTGTCTTCAATTTTTATGATTTGAAAGTATCCTACGACCAGACGGAAGTGATATTATCCTTCTTTGGTGGAAATGTGTGGTTTTTACATGACTAAATGACGGTTGTCTTTAAACATTTATTTATTATAGTTGGATTTCACTCTCATAAAACTGATGGACCTTTCTTTAGGATGTCTTCAGACTGCTAAAATCCTTACAAAGCACATGACCATGGGGAAAATTTAGAAAAAAGAACCACACACATTTTTTAAGTATTAAGAGCACTTATTTGATCAGATTTATTGTGCTGTGGGGGGGACAGGAGTCTTCATCTTATTTAACAGTTTACTGGATTTTCTTACAGGACATGCAATTAGATGAAAATGTGATATTTTGTTTAAAACGATTATCTTTTAGAAGATTAAAAAAAAAAGACAAATGAGCTAAAGTTTGTTTCGCTGTTTTTATTGTGTTGAACATTGTCTATCTAAGCTAAGTTCTACTTCTTACCTACAATAATTTAATTATATCAGCTATGTATTAATTTGAAACATTTAAACTAAAATAAAAGATTTTATTACAGAAAATAAATAAAGGAATCGCAAACAAAAAAAGATGCAAAAGTATGGGAATTAAAATTTATGCAAAATAAAAATTTTAATTCCCACAATTTTTCTTTTGGTTATGTTTAAAATGAATTTAACATAACAGTTGCATTCAGTCAAAGTTAATATTTTCTTTATTACTAAAAAAAGTGTGTGTGTGTGTGTGTGTGTGTTACAAGACATACCATTAGACATGAATTCCCTATTGGGGAGTACAGCCCTCCAAGGGTCACATGAGCTTTTCATAAGGGCAGCAGTATAACCAAAGGTAACAATATTTTAATATTTGGTATGATAACAGATACAGAAGAGTTGAAAAAAATTTCTGGTAAAGGTGCTTGCCTGGTTTTGGAAGCACATTAAAAAAAAATGATTATCAATTTTAGTAGATTTTCTTGATTCTTATGACCCAAAACAATAAATAACAACAATTAGAAAAATTTAAATATAATTTAGTTAATTAATTTGAGGTATTTTAAGCAAAATTTGATGAAATTAGAAAAAAAACGCAAAACGTTCAACACTAAATTCAAATTCTTCAATTTGAATTATTTTTCTACACAACATACTTATTGTACTAATAATGGCAATTTACTAAAAGCTAAGAAAATATACAGATGAAAAAAAGTAATGAATCTTCGAATATACGGTAAAAATAATAATAGGTACAACTGGTAATAACTGCTAAAAATCAAAAGCTATTAATATTGAACCTAAATCTTCAATTCATAGCCTTCATAACACTTATGGTAATATATACACAGCATTTCAAGAAAATATATCCATAAGTTTTTGTAAAACTACGGTTTGCATAATAAAATTTTGACGAAAATCACATTCTTTAAAAAATGCATTTAAAGTTTTTACTGGAGTATAGCTAAAATAATATTTCAATTTTAGCACTTAAAATTCACCCCTTTTATAGCAAATGCCTTTATTATTCTGTTTCATTAATTTTCTTCTTTTTTATAATCCGTTTTACTTTTTTGAACAATTTTGCAACAAGCAAAGACTACCTCTTTATAGCAACAATTCGCTCGTTATCGAAGCTACTATATTGTGTCAGCATGTAAAGATTATTTTAGCAATAATACCTTAATTCATTAAACATTTTTATCAAGCCAGAAAAACCATCATTTAAAACAGTACAGTTAGCTACATCAGCCTAAAAACGCAAGGTTTTCAGGCTGACCTAAAACGCAAAGTTTTTAACTCAACAAACATGTTTTTGGGAATAATTATCCACATTTCTAAACTTTTATTAGCATTTTAAGTTTTCCCACGAAGACATTTTTTCAGATTTTGGATACATAATTTGATATAAATAGGCTTAATAATATTCATAACAGTTTTTAGATTTTTTTAATACTTCTCTCTATATTTTTTGCCTTTTGAAAGAGGACGTTGGCATTTCATCAATCCTTTCAATTCGTTGGACACTATATATACATTGGCCTTTTATTACTTGAATAAACACGAGTAAATACAGCAAGTGATACACTTTGAATCTGCAATAAATTAGTAACATTAGATTTTATTACAATGCCATAGTAGTTTTGTAATTTATTTACGACATTGTGTGTAAGCTTTCTCTTATCGCCGAGACCTTTATTCGATGTTTTAAAGATGTTAAGCGAGTACCAGTCGCTTTTTTGAACATGCCCTAAACACACACATTTCACAACAGAACATTTAGTGAACTTTTAGTCAGTGAATATTAATAACATTAAAGTGAAAAAAAAAAAAAAACTCTGACTTTCGGTTGTTTCCGTGCTACTTCCGATTTCATTAATTTATGGAAACATCTATATCTTCAGATATAATTATCGTAGAAACAAAACAAGCTCAGATTTGGAAACGTAAATAAATGGTCTTTCAAAGGAAACCATAAAATATAGTGAGTAAAAAATTGACATAGCAATCTTAAGGAGGCAGTAGTCTAGAATAAGATGGAAACTTCTGTTTTGGGTCATAAACTTGTTGGTACAGAATATACCACATTATAAAGAGAAAACGATTATTTAAAAAAAATGATTTTTTAAATTGATTGAAAATTATTTTTTAAAATATTTTTAAATGATTAAATTTTAATTTAATTAAAAATTAAACGAAATTTTGGTTTTTCTCTCAAAATGCTGAAAGTCTTACAAAAAAGAACTAACTATATACCATTTTGAAAGTCCCAAAAATTGTCTCTTTCAAATATTCCAATTTAAATGTTGTGCATTGTTTACTATCTTTGACTTAAAAAATATTTTGATACTTATTTTACAATGCATTTTACTGGTATAACGAAACTTTTTATAGTTGCTACAGATATTTCATCCAGAAATTCTTTTGTTGATGATCAAGTATGAAAATAATTTTATTTCCCATTTTGTAAACTCAAAAATGATTATTTATTTTGAGCATACATTTCAAAATGGTTTAAATTTTTTCATGCTTACAGTTAATTTTAATAGTAAACATTGATTAAAACTTCATATAGCGTGTTCATTTTAAAAATAACATCAAAAAAGATGCATTTGTTCCACTATTCAAGTTTCTAATTCACATTTAATGTAAGATTATAAAATTAAGAGTTGTACAGCACAAAAAGCAGAACAATATAAAATGTTCTATTCTAGAGGCTTGAATCATTACGTGAAAATTTTAGCAACCATCAATACCGACTAACTGGTCATCAAAGACGGCTAATAACAAATGAATAAGTCCAAAGTATAGATTATCTTGATTCAATGGAAAATTCCAATTAAAAGCATGAATAAAAACTAAATCCATCAAAATATTATAGTCAAATGATCTAAAAAAAATAAATTTGTGATGTAGATTATAACATTATATAATATACATTAAAATAAAGTAAGATTATCTGTAAAAACTATATAATATACATTAAAATAAAGTAAGATTATCTGTAAAAACTAGGGAAAATATTGGATTAAAGAAAAAAGCGAACAATGAAAATGAAGCATTTTAGTTAGTTTTACAAGAGAAAGCTTTATTTATCAAAAATAAAAACACGAGTGCAAATTCTATTTTTAACAGAAAAGAAATACAAGAATTACCCATCTTATTTAACTATGAAACTGACTTCATTTTCATTAGGAAATTGCAAACCAAAATGAAAAATTAGGCATAACACATTGTTTTAATTGCTAAAATTAAGGACAACACAGCATGGGAACTAAATCTGGTATCATTTAAAATACTGATGAAAATGTAGTGTATTCTAATTGCAATAGCTTTCAGAGTTGCAGTGCAAGTACAGCGTGCATACTAAAGATTTTTCTATCAAACAGGCTTCATGATAAGTATTTGTCAATTTTTATGAATTTTATATTAATTTTTAAAGGTGCAGCAAAATGATATTTTTAAAGCGGAAATTCATTAAAGAGACTAAAAAGTTCATTCCCTAAAGAGAACTTGGAATCCTTTGTTGCTTTCGTTTCATTTGGTTTGGTTTCGCTGACGGGTTCGTGCAAGAAATAAGCGGCTATATTACGCCAATCACATTGTTTCCACATTCCAATAAAAGGGAACTATTTAGATGACTTGGATAGAGAAATAAATTAATAAAATGGGTGTTGACTTGTCCTTCAAGAAGTACAGCATATGTAATATGTTTCTATATATTTGAGCTGTTAATTTTCCTTAGTAATAAGTATTCAATTGGTAGATAGTTTGCATTTACACTTGGAATTTAAAAATCTTAGGATAACGATTTTATTCCTATTTATATACCTACGAAAAACTAATTTAAAATTCAGTATTCAAGTGAATTTTTACTTGATTTTTTTAAATATGTATAATTTGTATACTGTAAATAGTATCTAAAAATTTTTGATTGCGAACAAATATTTATTCATTCTATCAGAAAAACACTTCTATTGGAACATACTTACACGTCTTTTTTGAGAATCTCTGAATGAATTGCAGCAACACCATTCACAGCATGAGAGCCGATTATCGCCAAGTGAGCCATATTTATACGCTTTTCGCCATATTCTTCAACCATAGACATTCTTCTGAGTCGGTCCACATCACCAGGCCATTTTTTGGAAATTTCCTAAAACAACATTTTTTTAAAAAAAATTTTGAACCACTTTTAATAGAATGCATTTCATGCTTCTAAATATGTGAAAATATGTTCTTTACATTTATACTTCAGAATACTTTATTATGAATAAGAATAAAATAAGATCTGATTTCTTCAAATCTTATTTATTCCAGCTCAGTAAGTAGGCAAAGAACTACATATAGCTAAGCTTAAAAGCCTGATAAATGTTCACGTATCATTAAAAAACCATTTCTTAAAAAATAAATGAACAAAAAAATGCTTATGCCTTCGCGGAATAATTTTAAAGTTTTAATTAAAATATTAAATTGCAAATTTCATTATGAAGAATGCAAAGCAGTTCTAAGCACGCATAACCACAGAAATAAATAAACTATTAAAAATTCACTGTCCATCATACAAAAGGGTGACAGCATGTAAAAGAAAATACGGTTTTTTAAAGTATACCCCTTAAGTTTGTATGACAAACTTAAGGGGTATGGACAAATTGAAATACCCACCAACTTCAAAATTTCCCAAATGCATCCATTTTTCTCAATGATTAATAAAACAATGAAATTATGCCATGTGTATATTGTGAATAACAGACAATCATTATATAAATAGACACTGATTATTTTACCTTTCAACACAGAATTCCCCTGCATATTAAACCAGGTAAGTTTCATACCGGTCGTTGATAAATGACAATAATTGCTCAAGTGGTCTTATTAGTCAAAAATTTACTATCTCTAAATATATAACTAATATTTATTCCTTACAAATATTTGCAATTAACAGTTTTAACAGCGTTGGGTTTAACACGATTTAACTAAAATTCAAGACAAATTACTGTGCTGAAATTCAAGCGTTTTTTTTTTTAAAGTATTTAATAAAAATAAATTGGTAACAGTCCCAGAAACTATTTTTTTAAAAATAATTCAGACTGGATAACAAATTTCTTAATTTAAGCAAAAAATAGCTATGTATATTTTATAAATATGAGAAAGAGTCGTTTTTAATGCGAAATTAGCATATTTTACATAAATGGGATGTTTTGTAAATGAATTTATTTTCCAAGGACATGAACACAGGAAAAAACTTATCAAAACATCCAGTAAAAGGGTCTTTTCTCCTCAGTGAACTAACAATTTTGTTCTATTTTAAAATTATTTCTTACCAAGAGCAAGATTGTGATGAATTTACAACAACACTGGGATTTAACTAAAAAATTTTTTATCCCATTCGAAGGTATCTATTGAATATTATTGATCCATCGCATTTCTAATGCTTTGGATAGAAACTTCAAAATTTTGAGATATTCCTAGGTATGTCTTCAGAAATTAAGTAATAAAGATTTTGATCAATTTCGAATTTTATTAATTTTATATAAAAGAGAAGAAAAAGGATTTTCAGTAAGCATAAGATTCCAAGTACAGTTGAATTATTGAAAATAAACCAATGATTGTTCAAATAGATATATTATTAAAATATTCTTGTCTCTACACCGTATTTGTTTCCTTTCACTTATCCTTAATTTGAGAATTGAAATGTTTTTAAGAGCATGTTTTAATCATAAAATTTTAAAAAGAACAGATTGGCAAATTTAATGTTGATAGTCAAATTTAAAATACTGCATTACAAATATTAAGAACTTCTTGTTTGAAAGATATTATATTGGTAATTTTCTAAATCTATCAAATAAATTACAGGAAATAATTCATAATTTGAATTTATTGCCGTAAAATATAATCTTTAACAAACTTTTATTCTTAGAGTAGTTATTATATATCTGATTACGTTGTAGTTATAATTTCTATTTCATTCGTAGCCCCGAGAAAAAACATTGATTAATTGCAAATCTGGATACAATAAAACATTTTTGCCATTTTTTTTAAAAAAATTTCTCTCTAAGAATTGTTTTAGAATTTCTACCAGAAATAAATTTTTATCCAGATGTCACCAAATGATATGGTGAGAATCAGATTTTTTTCCCTTATAAAATTAAAAGTGCCAAAATAGTTTAGTTATCAAGTAAAACATTAGCAACATAACATTTTGCAGTATTTTTTATAGATAATAAAGAAGTAAAGTAATATCTATTCAGTAAATCTCCAATATAATTCAAAAGACACATCAGAAAAGCAATTTCTTTGTAATTTGGAAAGTGTTTCATCAAACGATCGTATTACAACAGGGGGGGGAGAGAATGAATGATAACGAAAAACTACTAATAGGCATGATCTGATATTTGGTATTACCATTTCTGTCAATTTGTTAAAATTAATCAGTGATGCTCTTCAAATATTTAATGAATATAAATGAAGTTTCACATAATTTTTTAAATCCATTAATTTCAATTATTTATATTCGCATATTAATTTTCAAATTGAATTAAAAATAAGAGGAATTTATTCCATATTAGGCAAAAATTATTAATCAATAAATGTTTTTTTAATAAAGGTTTTTATTCAATGACAGAATTATAATGAGACTTGACTTGTAAGGGGGAGGGGGAGGAGGTTTGACAAGTACTTAAATCTAGTGAATCCCATTTCATTGAGAAAAGATCCTCATTTTAGAAATTTTGAAGTATTAATCTCTTTAAATGTAGATACAGGTTATAATTAAATTCATGTTGGTTATAAATAGTTTGCGTTATGCATGACACATTAACATTTATAGCATTCAAACTCAGCTTGTTTTGGGAAATTGAAGGTCTGCTACAATCTTATAATTTAAGGTAAACTATTCATTCCTCAAAAAAAAAGCATGGGAAGAATGCCATAGGAAGAAATTGAAAATAATTTAATTGAAATAAGTAATAATGTGAATGAAACAAATATATAAAAATTAGAGGCTAAAACACTTGCAAAGATAGTATGAGTTTGAAACTACACTATTGACCGTGAATACAAACAAACTTTTGCAAAGAATAAATTGCATCCAAAACCATTTTCAAGATTTTCACACAAACTTACTGAAAGGACTCTTGAATCTTTATCAGATTTCATACAAAAGGAAAAACTTCCAATATATTGAAACTGAAGCCAGTCAGAATATAGATTATAGGAAATATAATGTTAAAAAAAACAACACTGATGTGAAGAGAGGAAGAAGCTTGCTTCGGTGAAAAGCATATTCGGCGAATTCATAATTAATGTTCATAACGTAGTAGGGGATATTCTTATTACAGAAATTTATCAAAGGAGCACTATATACATTTAACAATATTTGAAATACCTAAAGCCATAATTAATTTACAATGTTTTATCCTAATTTAGATTTTAATTAATTCGAGAAGCTTTGTAAAATGCTTTAGAAACAGGTTCCCACGCTTCGAGTGAAAGAATGAAATTTCTTGATCTAAATGAAACATTTTTTAAAAGATCTCCGTGTTTCCTTTGCCTAGTTCGGCACGTGTCGAGAAAATCTCTATCAGAATCTCATTGTAAATAAGCACTGTGAAAAATCTTCCGTTACTTAAAAAAATGGATAATGATTTCCCTCTCTCTACGCTCTGCTTTTGTGCCGCGCTGTGAGCGCAAGCGACTTGTCCGCGAAGCTTATAAATAAAGCACGCCTTCATAGAAGAGAATAAAGCAAACTTAAAAATTCAACCTGTCTTCTCGCTGTATTCGACCAAGACTTTGAATCTGGTTAAAAAATGATTAGATATATAACAGTATTTTAGACTAATGTGATGTGTATATAACAATTTACTGTTATATATAACAATATACTGTTATATATGATGATTACATATATCACAATATTTAAATGATTTTGAAATCTTTTTTTGACAGCAACTTAGAAGAATAAGCTTATGATAACTTGCATAACAAGCCTAACTACAAAATATTGTGATGATTTTGAGATATAAGATTTCAACAACAATTTAACCCTGCTTATATGTAAATGGAGAATGACCTCACAGATTCTACTATAAAGCGCGGACTGTATATCCTTGAGTGCTAGACTTATAGGAAGACAAAAAAAAAAAAACACCAGAAACCACACATAAGAAGTATTACCTCAGTCCAAACAAAACTTGAATTTATTCCCGAATGACACGTAATCACTATACAACATCCTCTTATATATACAATATGAATAGCCCGCAGTCAACTTAAAGAATAAAAGTAACTAACTAAAACATGAAGATTCACAAGAAACAAAATACATAATGAATTATTGAATTAATTAAAACTAAAAATAAACTAAAGTAATTAATGAATAAAACATTTTTAAATCAGTTTCTCGTTTCCTGTGGCTCCATCTAGGGGCAACTTCCAGAATTATCTTGAGAAAACTGAACATTCTCCCCCGCCGGGAGAAGAAGAGTGACCTTGGAGATAGGACGCTGAATTTCACCATCTTGAGACCGAATGCTGACTACTCGTACTCTAAGATCAGGTCCTGGATGGGTACAACTAATTCTACCTAACTTCCATTGAAGAGGTGGAGCTTGTGGATCATGAATTACAACTAGGTCACCGATCTTAAGATCAGCTCTTGGAGTGATCCATTTCGGTGTATGTTGTAAATGATGCAAGTAGTCTCTTGACCATCGCTTCCAAAATTCTTGTTTCACTTGTTGAATTAAAGTCCAACGAGAAGACAAAGTAAGATTTGATGAGTTTTCCCTTTCAGGAATCTCTAAGAGTGGAACTCCTATTATGAAATGACCTGGAGTAAGGGCCCTGACATCCGATGGATCTGAAGAAAGTGGCGTTAAGGGTCTGGAGTTTAAACACGCTTCAATTTGACAGAGAAGGGTCGTGAGCTCTTCAAAATTGAGAATGGTGGTTTTACATGCTTTAATTAGATGAATTTTGGTCAGTTTAATGGCTGCTTCCCAAAGTCCACCAAAGTGAGGGGAATATGGCGGAATAAAATGCCAATGAATGAAGTGACTGGTTGCAAAATTTTGAATGGTTTCAGAACGAATGATTTGGAATAGTTGCTTAAGATAATTGGCAACACCTTTGAAATTTTTTCCGTTGTCACTATACACGTCGGAGGGCAATCCTCGGCGTGCAACAAATCTCTTGAGAGCTGCTAAAAATGCAACCGACGATAAATCTGAAACAGCCTCTAAATGAATAGCTTTCGTGCTCATGCAGACGAAAACACAAATATAGGACTTTAATCTCGTTTTGGATCTAGGTCAATTTGGTTTCGTGATGAGTGGGCCGGCATAATCTAAGCCAACCTTAGAAAAAGGTCAGGAAGGAGTTATTCTTTCGACTGGCAATTCTCCCATAAGTTGCTGGCAAGCTTGTTTTTTCAAGCGTTTGCACAAAAGACAGTTATTCAAAACTTGACGAATCAAGGAGCGTCCATTTGGTATCCAATATCTTTGTCTAATCAACGAAAAAATTAACTGTGGACCAGTATGGAAATATTGCTTATGATACTGCTCAACGATTAATTTTGTGATGAAATGATTTTTGGGTAAGAGTACTGGAAACTTTTGATCTTGACTAAGCGACTGATGTCTGGCTAACCGTCCACCTACCCTGATTAGACCTTGGTCATCTAAAAATATGTTTAGTGACAGATATTTACTGTAAGGGTTGATTTTTCCTAAGTAAATTAAGTTCCAGAGACAGTTCTTGTTCCTGGACTAATTTGAGAACACACACAATGGCATTCAAAATTTCTGATGTAGTCAGAAGTCCACGGTTTCTCGAATTACGATTGCATTGACGCGAGTTATAAATAAACCTTAAACACCATGCAAGGATTCTAGTGAGTCTTGAATAAGAAGAAAATTTCAATAAAAAGTCGGGAAAAGTTTTGTTATTTGACATTGCAGCATAACTCAAAATTTCCTTAGAAATTTCTGTTGAATTCTTTGAAGATTTTATTATCAATAAAGGCAAGTCCGAGGGAGACTTAAGCCATTCAGGCCCATGCCACCACAACTTGTGATGAACAAGGCTTCTTGGCAGCATGCCTCTTGAGGCACAGTCTGCAGGATTCGAAGAACTATTGACGTATGTCCACACTGCTTGTGAAACAAGTGATTTTATTTTATGTATACGATTTGTAACGAATTGGTTTCCCTTGATGGGGGGAGAATCTATCCAATTCAAAACGATCTGAGAATCTGACCACAAATATAATCTATTTATGCTAAAGGGTAAAGAATCGATAACTGTTGAACATAATTGCGCAAGCACATATGCAGCACATAACTCAATTCTGGGAAGAGTAACATGCTTTAACGGATTTACTCTAGTTTTTGCAGCAACAAAGATTACTGAAATGTCACCATTAGAAGACAAAGTTCGAAGGTATACCACTGCAGCATAAGCTTTGCCAGAACCGTCACAAAACCCGTGAATTTCTGTCTGGTGCTCTGATGATCTTAAGCAGTTCAAGTATCTAGGTATACCAATCGATTTTAAAAGATCAAATTGAGAACTAAAGTCCTCCCAATTTTTCGAAATAGAATCGGGGATTTGATCATCCCAAGAAACATTACCTTTCCAAAGGTCTTGCATCATAATCTTGAGCATGATTGTTGTTGGGGCTATAATCCCAAGAGGATCAAAAATTCGAGCTCTCATAGATAGCAATTCTCGTTTCGTATGCACTGACTTCATATTACTAAAATGAATTTAAAATAAGTCTTCTGCCGAATTCCACACAAGACCTAGAATTTTTTGAGATGAATCTGCAGAAATATTTACATTTTGCTTAGTAGACTTAAACTCCTCGGGAAGACTTTGAATCACTGCAGGTACATTGGAAGCCCACTTTCTAAGTGTAAAGCCACCTTGACTTAAGACATGATTTAGATCTGCAACCAACTGTTATGCTGAATCAATTGAAGATGCGCCTCCTAGAAAGTCATCTACATAAAAGTTTTCAAGAATTGACTGAGCAGCAATAGGAAATTCTGAATTATAGTCTTTTGCTAATTCATGTAATGTTCTTATAGCTAAGAAAGGTGCACATGCTGTGCCATATGTTACCGTCAACAAGCGATAGCTAATGATTGGATCATGTGGCTTGAATCGCCAAAAGATTCTCTGAAAATCAATATGCTGAGGATTAACTAAAATCTGTCTATACATCTTGGCGATGTCTCCTGTCAAAGCTATGGGAAAGGATCTAAACTTGATGAGAAGTTTAAATAAATCTGGTTGTAATTTTGGGCCGATTTCAAGAAAATCGTTTAACCCTCTGGGCGTTTCCATTCTACGAGTGGAACTTCTGTAAAGTGAAGGAAGCGGGACTAGTTTTCTGTCGTGGAAGCGTGTCAGTTTTGCACAAGAGATGCACAGCAAGCGTTCAAGGGTTTCTTTCTTCCCCCTCCCGTTCTTCATGGGAGGTCAGCTAGCCTAGGGTATCAGCAAGTTACCACCTATTCATGCCAAATTTTATTGCTTTCTTTTATTTTGTACGGCTACTAACGTCAGATGGTTTCTGGGAATTGTGTATAGGTTGCTTTTTAACCCCGATTGCTGAAAGCACTTTCTAAACAGTGTAAATATAAACAGATAGGTTTTCACTTACTTTTTGCTGTATATATTAAGTACAGAAACTTTCATCATACATTCGGTCTTATTATGCATATATTTTCAATATTAGCAATTATTGAAGGATTAAAATTGTATTCATATCCTTTTATTATTTTTCCAAATAAATTATTTTGCACCGAGCAATCAATAGTTGCAATAAAGTAGCCTTTTTCTAGAATTAGAACTAAACACGGATAGTTCAGTTAATCAGATATATATAAATAACAATATATAACAAATTATTTTTTAGAAGAACGGGCATCATATTCTATTATAATAAGAGATACAAATCAACAAATTGATTAGATATCTGAAAAAAAAGCATAATTCTAGAAATATAATTAGCTACTAATGTATTTATGATCCGAGTTCTTAAATACCCAGTAACAATTTTATCAAAACTCCATATTGTTTGTAATCATTGCTTTTTATTTTAAAAAAATTATGGCATCTCCGCTCTTGAATGCTTCAAAATAAGGAAATTTTAAAGTTCAAACATCGTGAAATATACCAAAGTAAATAAAGATTAAATGTCCTTATTAAAAATTTATTTTTCAAATTATAGAATATTCCAGTGATTTTAAAGTGTTTGTGAAATTTATAAAAATTATCAACATTTTTTGCAATTTTTCTTTCATTTTTCCCATTATTTTGAGTACACATCCAATGAAATTGCTACCTTCAAAAATAATAAAAGGCAGCTTGAACAAACAAACGATTCCTTTTAAATATTATACTGCAATATATTTTATTCCTCATAAATTTCGGTGTGTTTATAATGTTTAGTATTCTTAAAAAAATACAATGGACATAAAATAATTTTCTAATTTTCGTCCATTCTATAAAAGAAAACACTAATGATGTATTGCTATATTTGCTAGTTTTATCAAGTAAGGTAATTCACAAAAGTTTCAGTTGTACTTTGCATAACATCTTTGTATTTTACATCTTTTTATAAAATTGACCGTGGAAAAGTAATTGATGTCTTAAATATGTGAAATTAAACTTGTAAAACATATTTTCACTTATGTAACTTAGCAATATAATCTTTTCTTTCTCTTATTAATGACTGCTAGTAGTGGAGATAACAATCATTGAAATTTTTTTTAATAATTATTCATGCCGATGGATTCAATAAAGGAATAGGCATCTAAGTTTGGTAGGAATCCCCAACGGTTCCACAAATTAATTAAGAAAATTCAATGTTTTAGAACAGTATTTGAAATTTGCTTACAAGAAAAGGTTACTTTTGTGGATTATCTCCATAGACATGATAAAATTACCAATATATATAAGTAAATGAATTTAATGAAGAGATAGTGGTAATGCTATTTCAGTGACGTTGTGATGTATAAATTTTACAAATATTTGCCAGCATAGTTTGAAAACTCTCGAAAACTGGCATAAGAGGTAAGCGATTCCTTATTTAGAAGCAATAACCGGTTTAAGCAATTACTTTCGCTCATGAAAGAAATATGCTCTGTTATAACAATGAGTTGAAATCTTTTGCACAATTGTGTAGGATGTCGGATTTAATATAGGAAAACGCATTACACTTCATCAAATTTAAGTAATTATATAACAACCGCATTGATAAAAGAAGTAGTAATACTTTTAAAAATATTTTCGGAGCGGAGCCTATTGCTTTATTTTTATCTATTCACAGTAAAGACAAATGTATATAAAATTCAACAGCAAAATCCAAAATAAGTAATAGAACGAAAAAATTTTAAAGGAAATACGTCGCCAGTCAACAATAACAACAAATGCAATTACTAAAATGCACAAATTCAATAATCTTAATAACGTTGTGGAAGTATATATAGAGAAACCAGTAGTAAAAAAAAGGCCGAACAAAAGATTTAAAGGTATAACCTAATGACTGCAGTATATACTCATAGAGAATTCATTAAACGGAATCCACCTCAAGTATAAATTCCCGACTTTTTCTATTGTCAATTTATTATATATATAACAGAACTGGATTTTTTTTTACAAATTATTTACCAGAATAATTTACAAACATAAATCAGATTAATTAAAATTTTATGAACTATAGTTATGCCTTATTATAATATTCATTTAATTATGTTAAGCCTCATAATTCATATTCCTTTCAGTAAATTATTAACTTCACGTATTATAGAACTAGTTTTCGTAAAGTTTTGTCTCCAAAGTTTTTTATGCTAAGTCATTCGCATGTTGCAGATATTCGGTATTCATGTTTCTCAGACTCAGAGAAAGAAGATTATAAACAAGTAATATAAAAAACAATTTTTTAAATGAATTCGTTCTTAGGTCAGCAAAGGATTTTTTTTTTATTTTAGTTACTTTTTATTAAACGATTATAATAATGGCAATTTTCCATTTTCCTGTCTACATATGGTGTTGGACTATTATATTTTGTTCGTTGCTGTTTATTCGTTTCCTTTTTTTCCCCTATCAAATTTATGAAGTTGATGGTGGTCTCATAACCACAAATGACAATCTTCAACTGGCGGGTTCGAACTCGCAGCCGAAAAGATGTGAATCCAGCGCCCAACCAACCAGGTTATCCGGGCCTGGTGTCTCCTGGCGATTAAAATTCTATTTTAGTTTCTTATTATAAATTATTAGAATTGTTGTTATTTTCATGTTCCGCTTTACAACGGAAGGAGGGGTGCGATAACTTTTGAGAGTATGGACCGTTGAGCACCCGAGTCCAGAAGTCCGACTTCCAGCCCACACACGTCAAAAACACTTTTTATGGGACGGACTGCATTCATTCATCTATAGATCATAATTTAGATCTAGAACAGAGAACGATCACCTCTGCTCCAGTACGCACTGTAACACCACTCTCGACATGGAGGACTTGTGACCACGACAAATGTAACGTTCACCACACACACATACGGAAAGATTTCGGTTGGTGGGTTCAAACTTGCAGCCCAAGGGATGTGAAACTAACGCCTACCAACCAGGTTATTCCGACCTGATAATTGCAATTACTATAAATAATCGATCAAAAATTTCTACTAACATTGAATTTTCAACTGCAAGTGATTATTCAAAACCAATTGTGACTTACTACACCAGTTGGGTAGTGCAATACAGATTAGAAATTTCTAATGTAGTTATTCTCAATTATTTTACTTCGAAAGTACTTCAAAATGAGTCGAAAAAACTGATTAATTTACAATGTTTATTTTAACTGCATCAAACATTACGAAAATAAACACAATCGTTTAAGATAATCTGCTGAAAACATGTTAAACCTAATCTCATTGGCGTGGGGGGAAAACAAACTGAATTCGTTAATTATTTAGCGATGGAGAAATGTAGTCTAATTTTTGACGAGAAAGTTGGTTTTTAATTAATTAATAAAAAATTAATTAATATTTGAAAAAAAAACTGTATTGACATCAAATGTCATCCACTACAAGTTTTTAAAAAAGTTACTTGTACTTGATAGGATGAATAAAAAGTATTTTATTAACGATGGAAAATTTGAAAAAGATATATTTAGGGGGAGAGTGAGCTAACAGCAGGAATTGAAATAAATAAAATGCTGAAAGAAAGCAAATCGTACCCATCCACAACACTTGATACTTAATTTTCATAGTTTATCAAATAGATCTCCAAGAGACAACGGAAGAATAAATTTAACTTGATTGATTCATCTTAGTACCAAATTAAACAATGGACTTCAGAAACATGCATGGAGACTAAATGACTAACCTTTAAAATAACATTAGAAAGCAGGATAAGAACTGAAAATGTATAACTATTTTATATTAAACATGATAACGTACATTAACAAATTCAGTTTTTTAGAAACGTTAAAATATTTGGAAAGTTTTCTAAACAAGTGATTATTTATATAATTGACTTAAAAATAAACATTTGTTTCTCAAATTTCAGTTCAATGTAGCATATTGGATATGGCTTAATCCCTTTTTTAAACACTTCCTGAATCTTTTTGAATCCAATTTTTAAGCTTTTCTGAATTCAATAGCCGGAATTAAAAAGGCAGAGCATTCACTAGAAATCATTTCAGTCAAATAATTTGTGAAATTTTTAATTTTTTCCTTTCTCGTAAGTAAAAATATTACAATTTTCTTAAATTAATTGTAAATAAGTTAGATGTAATCTTGTGTCAAATATTAGATGAAACTAGTTGATAGGAAATCTGTATGCCTGAATCTGTATGTAAAAGTCGTGTTTGCGTATACATGATATTTCAAAACAGAAACACCTTGATATATTATACGTGTCGTACAAAATTATCAAAATGTAGATTTGTATTAAATTTTTTAAATATAATGTGTCAAAATATTGATTATCCATGAGTCAGTCTTTCCGTGAGTGTTTGAGCAATTATTTTAAAATACAAAAAAAAAAATAGATAAATGAAGTTTGGTACGTTGCTTTGACATCTTTACTGCAAAAATATAGAATTTTCACTCCAATATAAAAGATTCAAAATTCATAATTGTTTCTATTCAAATATACTAAAAAATACGGATAACGCTACACTGCATAAGCGTATGAGAAAATATGAAGATTAATACTACCATTGATCTTTATCATGATTGTAAATCCTTAGATTACTTTTAATAATAATAATAATAAAAATAAAATCTTGATAAAAATTACTTTCAAGTTTGGGTCCGACAACTTTTAATATCGTTCCACACCAAAGTGTGCAGTTTATGAAGTTTTCTTCCATAAGAAACACCTGCCAAAATTTGAGTAAAGTAATGCAAATTCATTTATTTGATCTTAGTAAATAACAGTTTATGATTTCAAGCCATAGCTATGAACTCTAAAACTTTTCCATATTCATAAATAGTTTATTGTTCACGCAGCATTGAAGCCTTTATTTGCATTATTTTCCATTAGTAGGTTCAAATCATGTCATTAAAAGTCGTGCTGCATTTTGCACAAGATTTTTCAAAAGCTATGTTATTTATCCATTCAGATTTTAGCCTCTAATGAAGAAGTCTCTTTAGCATAACAAAGAAAAAATTGCTTAAAAACTGTAAAATAAATGCAGAATTTTTGAGTTTTTTAAAAATTTTAGAGATCTACCGTTTTATCTAAGAAAAGTATCTTCTTTGATAAACTATTAAAAAAAATTGTTAAGATAGTTTACAGAGTCAAAACTTTTAAAATGGATTCAGTTAAAATTTTTCAAACATTTAATTTAATTTATTTTGCTATTTCTTTTATCTACATCAAGGTATAAATACTAATAACAAAGTATTAAAAGTTAAATATTAATTGTTAATAATATTAGTAAATATCTAAGCATTAATAACTAAACTTCCCAGATATAAATAATTAAAAAAATGTTTTTATTGTTTCTTTTATGAATTTGAAAGAGATTATTTCATTCCGTTCAGTATACAACTTTAAAAAGTAGTTGCATAATAAAAAATCGAACACATAATTTCATGCTATTACACAATATAAATCTGAAAAGAGAAACAATAAAACAGTATACTTTATTATATTCTTCAAAATTTAGGCTACTTTAAAACACAAAATTCAATCGCATCTGTTTACGTTGAGCGAAGAAAAATAATTGGAGGTAGAGATTAGAGTAAAAAACATAAATTTTCATTTAAAAAATAGTTTAATTGTAAATGCGAAATATATTTAATTTATTAATTATATATTGATAGCAATTTTTCAAATATATTCCTTCTGAGTTTCTAATGCTTCAGTGCGATGTTTAATCACAAGAGAGCATAAAACCGCATTCTGAATAAAAATTCAATGGAACTTTAAAACAAAATTTTGTTCAAATAAGCTTTATCCAAGAAATACTATTGAAACTAAATACAAATTAAATCTAAGTACACACAGACGCTTATGGGACACACAATTTGAGAAACTTTTTTGTTCCTCTTTTATTCATTGATATCTTGTTCCTCTCTTACTCCGTGACCATTCAAAACGCCCTTTTGCCCTTAAGGGCTCTTCGAGCCCTCAGTTCCTTTGGCATCCTTGAATGGTCGTAAAACATCCATTGTGCTGACTCCCTTCCGATCCATAAAGATGTCCAAACTTGTTGGGGGAAAGAAAAACGTTAAAATGCGTCGGCAACGCTAGGAGAACCGACAACCCCCTACGTTATTTTCCGTGCACAGCGAAAGAGTGTCGACTTTTAGCCTACGTTAAAATACGTGCAGCGCCCTTGCCGTGACGTCTTGCGGCTACGTAGAAATACGTGCATAACCCTTAGAGGGTTAAGGAATGCCCTGTGGTACCCTTAGCTGAGGCATCGAAGACAACCCTTAGTTTAGTGGTTGTGCTATCCTCTTTCACAACACCGTGATGAGGCAAGTAAAAATAATGTTCAGAGTCAAGATCAGATTTCGGAACTGGTTCCATATGATTCAGTTCAATGTATTCTTGCATAAAAGCATGATATTGCTCTTTAAGATTAGGATTTTTACTAAGCTTGGATTCAAGTAAATAGAAACGTTTTAAGGCATTGGTTTCTGAATCCCCCAAATTTGGAACTTCTTTGAAGGGAAGGTCTACCATGTATCGCCCCGATTGAGTTCGTGAAACCGTTTTGGTATATAGTTCTTCAGAACGCTGAACTGGGGTAATATCAGGAAGGGATTCAATCTCCCAAAATTTCTGAAGATCATAAGCCAACTGGATTGTAGCATGACAACTAAGGACCGTTCTAGACTTCCGAGAAGGATTTGAATGAATGACTCCCGTAAGTAACCATCCCAGTTTACTATTTAAGGCACATTCTAGTACCCTTAGGTCCTAGAATTGACTGGCCTAACATTATGAGAGGAAATAAATCTGCACCAAGCAACATTTCAACAGGACTAGAGACATGGAATTTTGGATCTGCTAACTGTAGACCTTCCAGATGAGGCCACGATGAGTTTTGAATAACAAAATTAGGAAGGTTTACAGTAACATTGTTAACAATTAAAGCGTCTACATCAAATATTTCACTACAATAATATGACTTAAACACAATATGGACTTCAAAAAGAGCAGTTTCGGCTACAATATTATTTACACCTGAAATTCTATGGTTTGTGGTTTTCACTGGTAACCCTAATTTATTAGCACAAGCGCTTGAAATAAGGCTCGTTTGACTGCCTGAATCCACCGGTACTCTACATGGGACAAATTGTCCATTATTTGATTTCACAAGAATCATAGCAGTAGATAACAAAGTTTGAGTACTGGTTAAACAACTAGATATAACAGCAGATTGTCCTTGATCGATAATATTATTTTCACTAACATGTGAATAGTTATTACTAGACTTCTCACAATGAAGAAGAGTGTGATGTTTAGAACCACAATGTCTACATTTTGTAGAAATTAAACACTTGTTAACAAAATGATTATTTCTCAAACAGTTAATACAAAGCCTTTTAGTCTTCACGGTAGTCCACCTGTCTTCAACAGACCTTTTGAGGAATTGTGGACACTTGAAAAGAGCATGCAATTCCGCACATACAGGGCAAATCGAATTATGCGACTTAACTTCAGAGTTGGTGATTACTGGATTAGCTACAGATTTTTTAAAACCCACCCTTTGTTTATTTTCACTTTTAGAAAAATTATCCGATACATCTTGCAAGCTTCTTGCTTGTTTTTCAAGAAATAAAATACATTTCTCATAGGTGGGAAACGAATCATTATCTAAGGATAATTCCCATTGCTGTTTTAAATTATCATCTAATTTGGATTGAACATTGTATACAAGAATTAAATCAACAAAAGAATTAAATTTGAAGTCTAAACACTTTAAGTTACGTATAGCTTCATTGCAATTATCTAATAAATCAAGAATTGATTTTCTGCAATTAAGCTTCAAAGGTTTGGTACTAAAGAATTTATTTAACTGAGCATATGTTAGATTCTTTTTATTATCGAACCTCGAAATTAAGGTTCCCCAAGCCTCTTTATAGCTGGCTTCTGTTATTGGAAAGCCCTTTATGAGCTTACTTGCTGTGCCAACAACACATGATTTTAAATACTGAAGTTTTTGTAAATCGGAAAGTTCCGAATTTTCATGAATAGTGGTTACAAATATCTGTTTAAAACTGATCCAATCTTCCAAAGCACCATTAAAATTGGGTAAATCAAATCTGGGAAGATTTACGGTTTGTTTTGACATTAACATAGACTCACTATTACTAGCATTTAGATGCATCTTACTACTCTCAGATAACGAACATTCTAATTTCGCATCTAATTGACAACTTATTCTAATGAATTTTTCCAAATATCTTTCGCTATCTTCAACTTCTTTCTCTAACTCTTCCAAATCAGTAATAACTTCTTCAATTTGATTATCTATTTCTTTTAATTGATTTTGTTTCTCTATTAATTGAATTTTAGAAATTTTTAACACTTGAATATCTAACGGATCAGTTTCCAAAATTCTAGTAGCTTTATTTTCAAGCTTAGTCACTGCGGACCTACGAATAGCTCGTTTTGATTTTAATTCATCTATTTTCGTCGCCATATCTGATAACAAATTCAAAATTCAACGTTTTAAAACTTTTAACAACAACTTCAATTAAGCACCAAAGACTCAATTTTTAATGATTTCAGAATATATTTCTTACTTATCTTCCTGGATCGACGGACCAAACTATGGAGAATGACCTCACAGATTCTACTATAAAGCGCGGACTGTATATCCTTGAGTGCTAGACTTATAGGAAGACAAAAACACCAGAAACTACACATAAGAAGTATTACCTCAGTCCAAACGAAACTTGAATTTATTCCCGAATGACACGTAATCACTATACAACATCCTCTTATATATACAATATGAATAGCACGCAGTCAACTTAAAGAATAAAAGTAACTAACTAAAACATGAAGATTCACAAGAAACAAAATACACAATGAATTATTGAATTAATTAAAACTAAAAATAAACTAAAGTAATTAATGAATAAAACATTTTTAAATCAGTTTCTCGTTTCCTGTGGCTCCATCTAGGGGCAACTTCCAGAATTATCTTGAGAAAACTGAACAGTAAATATTGAAAGTGGATGTCCTACGATCAACATTTCCCAAACTAGAAACAATTTTAGAATTTTCCCCCACCATGCCAGTTTGCAATTACAGATCGTTTTCGGTTTTAAAACGAATCGGGAATTACTCATGAAATACTATGAATCATTACATGAACTTCCAGTATTATTCATTGAAAATGATGTAATACAGGAATCACATTATGAAAATTATCAATTTTAACAATTAAAAGCAAGAAATGTGATATTTTAAACCGTTTATGGCATTCAATACTTGTTTCTGTAGTTGTAAAAATTTTATTTTCATTATTTTGGTCGTCTGTTTCTTCCAATAACATTTACCATTTTTAATACTATATATTTTTTGTGCCTCTCGAGAAAAAAATAAATTTGATATTATTTAGTATTTTTATTTTGATAATAATTTTTTCGTTACCATCCAAAAATTTAAACCTAATTTTACTTTATCAGAAAATATGATAATGAATTAAATTTAGGATTAGTGTATTTTGTGATATTTTTTGTTACATTAATTTAGAGCTCAAGGTTTTTTTCCTTACAATTTATGATATAACATTTTAAGAGCATGACTTTTTAAAAGAAAATGTTAATGAATTGTTTTATATAAATTTTCAATAAATCACTATTTTTAGTAACATTTTAAAATTTCTCAAAGTATTTTTTTATAATATTTTCTCAGATTTTTCAATTTTCTTTATATTATCAGTATTGTTAACAGAAAATGCCATTCAATCCTTCAGTCAAAGGAAGTTTGCACTGTTTATATCAATTGAAAGTTTGGAAGAATGAGAATATTTTCTCCCAACAGCTACTGAATAAAACTCATTTTTAATTTAATTTATTGTTTTTGTAAAAAAGACATGAAACCTTATTTTTATCTATTTGATATATATATATAATGTAGGAATTGCCAAGAAATAAACGTTAAAAAAATTTACTTCACATTACTTTTTTTGTTAAGAATAGAATTTATCTAGAAAGGGGCCTCCAGATAATTTAGTGTCTGTGGCCTCATGTACAAATTCAACAATGGAACCTTTAATTAGGTTGTCATCATTTCCCCAGATTTGAAGTGTGTCTCCCACAATTGCTCCGGATAGCAGGACTTTAAATAGGTGGAACGCAACGGTAGCTGGTTTTACTTCAATTGAAAAACACAATTCTGAATTCAGCAATAAAAAATGCAGATGTTTATTCTTATATAGCTTTTTTATTAGTACAATTACTAATGAAATCTAATCAAAGATAAAAACCGACTTTATTATGAGGCATTTAGACAACATTTAAACTTATGCTATATTTTAAATCAAATTTTTAAATCTTTCTTGAAAAAATGATTTCATTAGAATTTTCAGTCTAAATTTAAAACTTCTATGACAAATCAAATATATTTAGATTAACTTAAGTGACAGAATTAGTTTAAACTGCCAAAGAGAAAATTAATGAGTTTGCATCATTTTATATTTTTGGATAACGTTGATCGATTTTTTAAAAATCAAATAAAAATCCAAATATTATTCCTCGCTTTTATCACACTATTTGATATTACAAAATTGCCTGCGTTTCGAGTTTTTTTCCCTTCATGTCCAAATTTTTAAATTCCGTTTCAACCTTTTAACTATGTATTTATGCATTGATTTACTCAAAATAATTTTGGACAAGTCATCAAGCAAAATCTTGTTTCAATCAAATAAAACCAAAAATGTTACAAACTTAAAAAAATATATATGTTATGATCTGTTTATTTTAAATTTTAATTAACTAATTACTCTTATAATTTACAAAAAAAAACGGTATAAGATATACTTTTGACACTCACATCAAGGAATCTTTGATTGATCTCGTACATAATCTGAAGGTGACGAGGAAGGAGATATTCTAGCATACTAACAGGCCATCTTTCAAGAGCCTCTGGTAGAACCGTGTGATTAGTGTAGGCACATGTCTTCTTTGTTATTTCCCAAGCCTATAACACATTTCAAATAAGGTACGGCAGCAATTCAATATAAAACTAATACATTAAAAAATGCGAAAAAAGCCCAACTTTTATAAACGAATTGTGCACAGCAGTATTTATTCAGTAAACACCAGAACTGAAAGATTTGGACCTATTTTTTAAACAACTTGCTTATTCTTAGCTTGATAATCTGAAAACTTTCAATTTTTATAATTAAAATATATTTTGAGATTAAAAATTTGTTTGCACAAATCAATTTTTTTTGTGTGACTGCTTCAAATTAGTCAAGCTCTTTCTTTTAATTATTTTACATTTGATTATTTATAATTTGCTGACATAAACATGACTTGCTTTGATAGATCTGATGTACAACTGTAAATATATATGTGTATAAACTACCATTAGGTATTCATGATGAAATAAAAATCAAAAGATACTTTTCAACTGAATTCTTGTAACAAGATTTTTTCCTTTGAATGCCAGACATAACAATTAATGGAAATTCAAATTTTGTTTAATTCCAAATTTTTAAAAAAGCATTTTAAGGAAATTATTTGTTTCTTTTTAACTCCTTTCTTCAGAGTCATTGAACTAAAAAAGATTTAAATCTAAAATTAAAAAAAAATCATACATTCAATAAACATTATTAGTCTTTAAAATGTACTTTGTGATGGAATTATTCTCAAAGGTTGTAATTAATGAAATGCATATCTGTGTAATGTAATTTTAACTCCTTGATGCGATAGTTTTGAAATTCAACACAGATTCATATTCTAAATAATTACACACAATTTTAAATATTTTATTTATAAATTGATCAACCAGTTTTCTAAAATTTTATTTCCATATATGTAGTACTACCTGTTAATAAATTTGAGATAGAAATCAATTTTATGAATTCTTTATGCTTATTATTATTTATGTTTTATTATTATAATTTTTATTTTATTTTATTCTTATTTTTAGTCATTATTATTATTTATGCATATATAATAATGACTAAAAAGTAAATAGGTATTCTAGAAATATATTTTCTAATTCACCAGTAAATGTGCTTTTTAAAAAGTATTTCTTAAATTTATTTTATATTCTGGATGAAAGTTGGCTGGGAACTAAGTACTACCGAAATATGTTTCCATTTAGGAACTGCACTTCCTGAAGAAAGACCTGGAAACGCTAGAAGTCTTAAGACAGTGGGAAAGTTTATAAGTTTAGAAAGAAAGTGGTTAATTAAACCTTTGTTAGTCATTAATAAGATACACATAAAGGCTTAAATTTACAATGAAATTATATTTACCTTATCCCATGCAACACCTTCAATATCAACAAGTATGCGCATAAGTTCAGGGATGGCTAAAGCAGGATGAGTATCATTGAGTTGGATAGCAACCTAATAAAATTGAATAAAGAAAGGTGAATAATTTTTCAGTATTTACTTTATGATAAAAATAAAAAAAGAATGTTGTAACTAAATGTAAAGTTCATGTCATTAATATATAAACAGATTTCAATATTTAAGTGTTACAGTTACAAACAATTTAACTAGAGGTAAAAGGGGGATAATGCAAACAGAACCATTATAATAGAAACATAAAATTGTTAAAATTCAGAAGCAATGACCTTAAGAGAATTAAAATGCCCTTTAACTTTTTAAGGACTAAATTGCTTTTAAAACTCAATTGGATTTACAAATGGAAAACACATCACATCTGTTTATTTATTCAAGATAAAGGATTTAAAGAAATAAATTCCCAGACCGATTTTAAAATAATATTGCATTGTTAAAAAAATATTAATGATGAAATCGATTTTTAAATAGAATACAGTTCACACAGTCAGTTATTGAAATTTGTAGAACAATGAATTTCTTTGAAGTTTTTATAATTTTGCAAATACAAGTGATATATCAAATGGCACTCGCCTCCAATCAGAGAACATATAAAAATCAAGAGTCAAACAGCAAGATTGTAAATCAGTTTAATGGTTAAAAATGCTAGCTGTTTAAGTGTGCAGACTAAAATAATCAAATTATACTAGTGTGTATTGTCACTTAAAATTCCATCTTCAATAGTTTTAAGTAACTATATCTTCGGACGCAGTTTTCTTGAGAAACGGAGGTACCAATTTTCATCAAATGTACACACTTAAATGTTAATTTTTTGCAACTTCAATAAATTAAAGAAAGTTATGCCAGCAAATTATAAAACATTTAATATGGGAGAATTCTCTAATTTATATAATGGTACAGATAGGGGAAAATGAATCATATGTAGTCTTACTAAATATTAAAATATAAGCATTTTAAAAATTGATGAAATGCATATGTTGCACGTTAATAAGGAAATGAATAGAATATCGACGTCTTGAATGTACATTTTTTACAAATTTAAAATACTCAGTCACCACCTAGCCAATTTTTTCAACTCTTGCAAAGCTGTAAATCGGAAAGCTGTCTGCTCCAAAAAAGTAACAATGTAGTTTGAAAGATAAAATATAAATGCTCATTCAGCTTTAAAATACTTAACATGAAATTAAACAGAGCGCTATTTTTGTACTCCCGACACTTGTAACAAATATGAAGTAGAAACTGACGACCATACTGAATAAATCAAAAATCCTGAGACAGAAGCGGATTGCTCTCGGCCCGAAATCGCAATCTGAGAGTTAGAAGCCGAGTAATATAACCACAATACCAAAAGTATACTTCAGTATTGTAGATGTTATCTGGCTTATGAAGCTAGCGTCACAAACCAGTTAAAAGTACTCCTTAACATAAATAATAAATATGACAATTGAATTGATACTCAGAAATATGTAACAACAACATTACAGCAATATTTAAACTAGAGCTATAATTAAAATACAACAATTGGATTTGTATGCTAAAATGCAAATTTTGTTATCCAAACAGTAGAAATGAAACAGATGCTTTAATGATTCAAAATCCATTTTTGAATAAGCTGTATACCACTCATATGGGATAAGCTGAACGTGATAATCCATCCATGTCATATTTAACGCGTGTGAAAGCTAAATTCTGTAATCAATGTTTCTATTATGGCATTGCTTCCATCTTTCACTAATTAACACTGCATGCGTTGGGGGAGGGGGAAACGAATTTTGGCAAATGAAAGCATTTCGAATGCAATTCATGTAAAAAGACGGGCGAAATCACTTACTTTGTCAGGGAACGTATCGAAAGAAGTCCTAACTGGATCTCTGCAACCAAATTTAGATGATTTAAAACGTCTGATAATATCCTGCAAGGTAGCAGCAACCATGAAGTATTCTTGCTTTAACCTCAACTCTTTTCCTTCAAAGAACTAAACATGGGATAAAAAATAATTCTTAGATATTACAGCTGAAAAAAATTCAAAGAATAAAATGTTGTTAAAAAAAATAAAGTGCTCCACAACTTATTTAACTCCATAAATTAATGCGATTTTACCATGAATAACTAGTCCTAAATAGAGAAAGTGAAAGGATGCGTCAGTAGCTTTTGGCATTTAGTTATAAAAACAGTGCAAAATTATAAAACAAAATTCTTATAAAGTTCCCTTTTGTTTCACTAATCCATGTAAAATGTATGGCAATGAATCAGAAGATTAAAAGTCATGCTAAAAAACAGAGGTAAGGAAAAATATCCTTTCTTTTTAAAGTCCAAATTTTATTATTGTCCCTTATGCATTCTGTAGATAAAAAAAAAATGAAGTAATTCTCGCTTGGTTAAAAGTTTATCAAAGTTTTTGAATTCTGTATCAAACAACAAGATTTCCTCGATAAAATCGATATCAAATAGAAAATCCTTTGTATAACTGGAATACAAAAAGGGCTGTATAACTCAAAGGCAAACGCGCCGCGGTCAAATTCCTAACACCCTGAATGAGAAGGGAAAAAATTCCTTATACTAAAGATCTTATTTAAAAAAAAACCTGAAAAATTATTACATCTGTCTGTCTGCTAGCACAACTAAAAACGGAACGTGTTAAAAGGATGAAATTCAATGTACATTTTTTACATAAAAATCATTAAATGGATTAAAGATTTAAATTAAATGTCAAAAATTGTTTTATATTAAATCGAAAATTTTCACACAAAATCTGCGCAAAGGTAATAAAAAAAAGGATACATGGATGAAACTTTGTACAGGTTTAGTCAGACTTATATTTATGTCAAATTTTTAAAATTTGATTCTATTATGACTTTTGAATCGATCAGTCGAAAAGATGAGACTTAAAGGATACACTAGATTGAATCAATAAACGAGGAAGCTTAACAAAAGCATAATTTATAGCACACGAAACAATTGTGGTGTTTAAAATCGTGAGTTTGTAGAACATTCTTGGATTGGATGATACTTTTGTCCTTCGGAACATGTTAATATTTATAGAATAGTTTGCAGCCTGTAAACTACGAGATAGGTTTGCGAAAACCATTCAATGAAACATTTTATTTAAATTAGTACTATAAAGATAAATTAAGAATTACACTGAAAGACTTTTTCTGTCACCCTAGTCCGATCATAAAATTGTGACAAGCACATTAAGCTTATAATTTCAAGAATTAGAGGTTCGAAACTCTTTTTCTTTCCATAAACGCATTTTCAAGGAGGAAAGTAGTTCATAATTGCTAAAGCGTTAATAAAGGGCGCGAAGATTGTTTTCTTATCATGAAAGTAACTTTTAAATTAAATTTAATTTTTTTAATACTATCAACGTAGTACAAAAAAATAGCAATCGATTATTTATTCATGGCAATATTTAATAAACTCAACATAAAAGAAAATTTTAAACAAAATCTTATGGCTAATTATTTTGACGATAATATATTTCTGTAATAATGTACTTAATGATAATATATTTCTGTATTATATCTAATATAATGTTAAAACTATTAAGCTTTTAGTATGTGTTATGATATAATTAGCCAGTCATTATCGTTAGCCTGCCCATCATTTGGCACTGAAAATGCTTTTAATTCTTAGAATGATTTAGATGCATTATGAAAAACATTGGAATTCAATATCATGTAATTTTTTAAAAAGAAACTGACCTGTTCTTTCTAACAAAGAATTTTGGAGTGATTTAGGAGTGACAGTTCGAACATCGCCATGACTTCTTTAAACAGAAAATAAACTTACGAATTCAGCGTTTGTCCATTAGCAATAACTAAGGCGAACAGAATGAGGCTGTACAAGTGTTGAGAGGTTATTCCTCCACTTGGTATAAAAGAGAGTAGAAATGAAAAAATGTGAAGATTATATATATATATATAATCTGACAACTTTTGAAAAAGGAAAAATAACTGTCCCTCCCTGGAAAACAACCTCCGTAACATGGAGCTATTTCTCAGTAGACGAAATGGAAAATTGCATATATACACAGTTCTAAAATAGATAGTAAAGTGGACTATACCTATGTATAATTTTGTAATGGAATCGAGCAACAAACTGGGACGTGCAAACTAAGTGGTTATAGTTCCACTTTCATGTCACAATTAAAAGCAATTGGACTGACAGTCGACATTATATCTTACAAAATGGGATCAATTCGGTGAGAATTGAACAGATTTATGGTCTACTTTAATAGCTCTGGGATCAAGAAAAAAATCAGTTAATGAAAGTAAAGTAAATTTTGGATAAGAGTCCATCAAGAATAACAAGGGAACGAAAGGGTAGATTCCTTAACGAAATTTGATCTAAATAATGCAAATATTCAAAATGCAAATAATGAATTCAAATAAAAAGAGCGAAGGGAAAAAAATCAACTTTGGTAGAAATTATAATCATGCTAAAGTAAGGGTAGAAACGCAATCAATTCTCGAAATAGTTGATCCTAAGAGATAAATAATCTTTTAATCTGTCAATATGATTTTTCAGAAAGAACTATAGAACATTTGATATAGTTTTCCTACAAAGTGCATTCATATGTGAGGAATTGGACTGAGAACTCGAAGAATGTCACTTCCTAACATAAATCTTCTATAGTGAGAAATTCGACAAAAGAATATTATTCTGAAGATGTATGAGAAAATTATTATTTAATTGTCTTGCATCGAAATTTGAACTTGTAATGATTATTTGAAATTTTTATGTAAACGCAAGCAATGGATAACAATGACAGATATTGTGTACATTGTACTGTGGTTACACATTTCCCTTAACTTTGCTTTAGATGCTGTTCTTGTATTTATATGCAGGAAACCTTTTTAGGTTTTTAATTGTGCACAGCGTGTTGTTATCGAATTTATTATTGTTTGTAAATAATTATGTATTCTTTGAATAATTAAATATCGAAGAGTTGAGAAGAGCATATTTTAATGCTTTTAAATATTAAATTTCAAAGTTTAAAGGTCCAATTTAAAGGTATTAAAATGAAATATTTTTAAAACATATTTTAGTATTTTTAACATTTATATCTTGGATATAAATTGTTAAAGTATTCATTTTATGGTTAATGGTTTCAGTTGGGTGCGTTCTCGTAGGGAGTTTGGAGAAAGTTAATTTCTGCCGTGTGCCGCCTGAATCTGCCTGTTAAGGATTCTGTTGTAATGAATGGTCTTATTTTATACTTTGGCTGTGACCGGGCTATTAATGCTATACTTCAATAATATATTTGACTACCTTATACTTCAGCAGTATAATTCATGACTGCATAATTTTTATACAAGTAAAAATAAGAGATTATAATGCTAATATGATCATACTTATCTAAAAGAAAAGTTGAGCCAGAAATTTCGCATTTCATTTTGAATCTTATTGCAAAATGACCAACAGCGAATTTCAGAAACAGCGAATATATTCGACAGGATAGTTAACTGTGATAAAGGACTCAAATTATTAAAGAATCAAAATAGTACGCAAATCTAAGGGAGAAGCAAGCATGATGAATCGACGCAACAGTTCAGTACCGCAGCTAATTTCGCCCATATGATGGACATGCAACTAAAGGCAAAGGTTTAAGCTGTTTTTTCACAATAGAAATGTTGAATTCTTTAGAGCAGCATGAACATTTCATTTCATTTCATTTTTATTTTTGGAAGCCTTCAACCATTCAATGTATTCATTTTGTATGTCCACGGGGAATTGAGTACACATTTTTTCGGCATATTGTAAAAACTTCTGCACAAAAATGTCAAAATAGAAATATTTTTCCAATAAATAACGGAGGAACAAAAGTAAAACAATGAAATTAAATCACATCTAATTTAACTTAGCATACGTTATTTCCGGTCAAAGAGTAGAGAGATTTTTTTTTAAAATTAAGTCAACGAAATTTTTTTTTCATGCACGCATACTTACATACACAGAACCAAAGACATTTTTTTCAACCTTTGAACTCATTAAAGCAAATGTATCAGAAACCAACATCACTTCTTTATAGCCAGCAATTTTCATTGAAAGAGAAGACGAAACAAAGAAAATGTATTCATTTACTAGGGCAAATCAAACCTCCTAAAAATTTTATTTTAGCTTCAGAAAGAAAAATAAACACATTTGTAAAAAAAATAAGCACTTTTAAAACCCTTATATAAGGAGCATAAAAAAAAGTAGTTTTTCATGATTTTTAATGACGTTATGCACCCTGAGGATATAAAAATTAAACAGAGTGCCAATATAATTTAGATTGTAAAAACAAACTAAAACAATTCAGCGAAGTTATAAAAATATTTCATAGCTCAGCAAAAATTTTAACACGTTTTCTATGACTATTCTTCAACACAATTCAGAATTGCTTACAATTTGTAAAGTAAAATCCACAAAAAACTTACGTTATCATTAGGATACAATACTCTTGAAATGTTTTCTGCGTAGTTTCGGTCTAAAACTGCTTGAATATAATCGCCATCATTGACTGAAATATACAATAGTAAAAGCATTAAAAATAAGTCTTCAGAGGAAATCTTAAAGAAAAAGTGTTCCATATCAATACTGAATTGTTAATTTAAATTCAAAAAGGTATTAGTCAGAACATAAAATTTTATTTCATTGCACATATTTGTGTAAATATGGGCGGATTCGAAAGAAAGAAAAAATCGATTACATAGGCACCATAAACTTAAATCACTAAAAAGAAAAACAAATACTAAGGTGAAAATTAGTATACATTATTCAGTTTGTTATTCGATTAGTTTTGTCCTTACATAGCGCAGCAAGTGTAGGAATTTTCCAGCGACAATTTTTAACAGAAACTTCAAAATAAAATTAGATATTTGGCTGCAGCGTTAACCTTTAATTTACCAAGAATCTGAAAGCTTTAAGTCACAAAACTAAATTGATACTATTAAAAAAAATTCAGTTAAAAACATATAAGGAAGATAATATAAGAATAACCTCGTTTCTTTTGAATACAAATTCAAAATGATGCTTCATTTAATGAAAACTTGTAACTTAATATTGATTTTTATTTATATTTTAAGTTCCTTTAGTTTATCAGGCAATTCAATTACTATCAAAAGGTTTAGTAGAAATATAATCAGAATCAATCTGAATTATACGCAAGAGATATCCTTAAATTATCAATCAATTTCCTTTTACTTCTCACAATGCCGACGAAAAAAATACCTATTTATCATACACTTAACCCTTAAAAAATCGCGTATTATAAGAAAATAGTAAGAGATTATGTAAAAAAATAAATAAAATTCAGGTAACGAAACATATTTTATCAAAATATACCTTATGCAGACTTATGACAACACAACAGTATTTCCCATAAAACTAGCTTTGATCTAATATAATTTTAAAATACAACATATAACATTGATACTATAAACAAAAACAAATGAAGTTTTGGTGCGTGATTTTAACATGCGCTACCAAATTTACTCTAAATTAAATTATTAATACATTTCCAAATTAACAAGAATGCCAGCCGTATAAATAACAGAAATAAAATTTAATTAATCGTTAAATATAAATGATGATACAAGTATATCCATCGATCCGCGCGAGACAGAGGTTTCGAGTCGGCCGGTGAAATCATGAAGTGCGTCATTCGTATTCGTTGAATAAAGTTCATCTTCGCTGGTATGATTTATGATTATTGCCAATTGGCGAAACAAACAGTCATTGCTCGCCTGTTTGGCCGCCGCAGAGTGATTCTTTTAACAAGTAGATTACTCATTTACAGGGAACTCGACAGTAAAAACTATCTCGTCAGATAAAACAACTTCAAAACCCACACATTCAAAATAAAAAAATCGATACAATTTACCCACCAAATGTAAAAAAAAAATTTTCTTTAAAAAATAATTTGTCTTTGATTATCAAGTGCGTTCGGAAATGGACACTTATATTTTTAAATAAAATTAAGTGGAATTAGATGTAGACAATTGACAATAATAAACAGGTAAATGAAAGGCCCACCAACTTTGGCAACCCTTCTCTCCGGATATAGCAACCCTTCTTATCGAACGCGGAGAGAGGAGTTGAGCGAGGAGAGAAATCAGTCCGAGTAGGAAGATAGATCAGTCTGAGTCTAGGACTAATGAAGTGAGATGAGAGGTATGTCTGAGACTGACGAAGTTGAAAGATGTTGGGGTAGTTTTGTGTGTCTTTCGTATTTTTGTTCTGTGAGTGCTGTGTCCAGCAGCTACATGTATATAAAAATTTGGGATTAAAATTAGATGTGATCACTCTCTCTACCGCTCACATTAAAGAAATCCCACGCAAAAAGTGATTTAGTACATTGGTGGCAAATGGTGGGATATGAGCAGAGACAAATCACGGAATAAGTGACCGGTGATCATGGTAGAATGATCACTGTAACCAGTGGTGACCAGAATGGAATTCTTGCATCTTCGAGATTTAAAGGCGATTACGACGATAGCTTCGCTCCAGGAAAGAGAAAAGATCTCAAGGATGTTACTACTTGGAATCGAAAGATATTACATTCATGTTTCCTGTGTGCAATTGGAATGTAGGTTCATCTCCTTCTCATGCATGCCAAGTTTACCAAGTGAACGATTACATCCAATTAAATTAAGTGAAATGATTTTGCTACCTCCAATTTCGTAAGTACTGTGTACTTTTCTACAATTCATGTTCCAAAGGGTTAAGAGCCAGAATACTCTCAAGCCTTCAATAGAAAAAAATTGGATATCTTTGATGTTAAAGAAGAAAAATGTCTTTTAAAAAACTATAAATCTGTAATTGTTTCGTTTTGATTTGGTTTCGCTAAAATTAAAAATTGTTATTTTAGAACTAAAATTCACTTTTAATTGCATAATTTTGGTGTATCAAAATCTTTTTATATAAATCATATGTTGGTTATTTTAATGGAAACGAAAGTAAAGTCACACAACATCTAAATCTAATTTGTCTTGAGCTGGTACCGATGCATTTTTCTTTTTTTGGTGATAAATTGCGCCATATGCTTTTTTAAGTGGGCCCTTTTTCTTGACATATTTATTGCTAGTTGCAGATATTATCAAGAGGTAATTTTGAAAGAACCAGAGTATTTTTATTTAATTTTCGTTGTTACGCTTAAAGGCGTAATTTTTTAAACGATTAACGATTAAGAATGCAATAATTTATTTTCGGATGTATCATTAAAAACTCTTTAGAGGTTACACGTAATAAATCTATTTCTTAAGGCATAATATAACATCTGTTGGTATTAAAAATATGAGCTACACTTTTTTTTGTTAAAAAAACGCTTGGTTATACATAGTTTAGATCCCCCCCTTTTGAACTTTGAAATATAAATTAAGTATATCGTTATTATTATTTTCTTTTTGCAACCATTTTATATTTCTTTCACGTATTGCATCTCATTTATATTTGAATTATTGTAAGGCAAGTTGACAGTAGGTTTAGCTTGGAAGATGTCTTTTTTAAATAAATATAAAAAGGTAGTCGTAATTTGCCTAGCACATGATTTTGATGAGTCATCAGACGAAACCATGTCTAAAGTAGTTTTGAAAGAATTAATTTTCACTAGTAACCATTATAAAGAGGAAGAGGCAAAAGAATATTTAGAAGTTATCGCAGCTGAAAGACAAAAAATGGAATGTCAATCAGAAAGGGAAAGGGGAAAATTTGCACTTGAAAAACTTCGTCCAGAAGTAGAATTATGCAAGGAAGAATCATAACGCTATTCAAAACAGTGATCAAGCCGTGCGTGTAAAATCATTGATGAAATACTTAGGATGGGTAGGCTTTTAACAGCTAATTTCAGTGTTGGTCAGAAGTGTGGGACTATTTCTTTTCAAGTTCAGAAAAGACCTTTGTAAATAAAATAGTCAGTGATGAATTGAAACCAAAATTGTAGCTTTGTTTATTAGGGCATAAAGCATCTAATTTGTTAGTTAATATAGAAGGGGAATTAAAAAATTATGAATCTTTGAAGAAAATAGTTTAACAGATGTATGAATCTTCTCCCAAATTGGGTTTAGAAAATTTTCATAAAGCAAAACGTAGCCAAGATGAAACATTTTTTTTTTTTCAATTTGCTTCTCGGTTAGTGTCAATGTGGGTTTATTATTGTAAAGTAAAGTAAGGAGTGAAAAAGAGTTTGAAATGGTAAATCAGCTTATTGTAACGGACAAATTATTCCACACATTGCATTCTGAAACGGCAACCCATATAGATGTGCTTCAGGGAGAAAGTAGGTTTAAACCAAAATAATTAGGTAAGAATTGTGATGAACATTTTGCAGCTAATTCTATGCAGCTAAGGGTAAATCCTATGATGGGTCAGTTAGAGCATAATGGAATGATTATGATAAAAAAAGGGCTTTCATTGCAATTGTGGAAAACCACAGCTCAATGAGAAAAAGACCGATAATAATGGATATCATAAGAAAATTTTTGGAAAATCAAAATTTACAGAAATTAGAAAGCAAACTTGTTACATTTGAGACTCCGATAAACACTTTAGGCTAGAATATCTGAAACTAAAGGGATTAGACTATGAAAATATTAAAGTGGACAACGTTTCGGCTGAGGGGGCAGAATCAAAAGGGGAAACAGTTTCTAGGGTAGATTTACTTGATAAAGTTATTCCTAGGCAGGCTATTCAAGAAAACTAAGTAAACAGGAAAGTGCATCTATCATTGCGGCTGGGAAATTAGCTGAAGCGAAAGTGGATTCTAGTACGGAAATTGCATTTGTCAGAAGGCACTTGATTCCTGAAATTTCACTTGAAGATGCTTCTGCAATATACTTTGGGGGGTATTTTTGCTCCAGTGGTTTAATGTCTTCTAGTGTACGTTCCGTTGAGTCTTGCTACTGGTGGTCAGGTTAATGAGCTGCATCAGCAGGTTTTATGTGCTTTAGCGGATGTTTGGATGGAGGATGTTTTACTTTCATCGGATGTTCTTAACATGTTGGGAAGGGCCCGGAATGAAGGAAATTCACAGGTACAGAACTCTCAGGACCTGAGGCATGACACGGGTAATTTTGATGGAACTGAATTTTCATCTGGATATTTGCAGGAGAAAGCACAAGATAACTTTATCTTTGAGGAAGCTTAAAGAGTAATTACTTCGTGTGAGAATGAAGTGGGAACTGTTGCCACTAAGGACAAGAAAATATTATCTGAGATTGGTAAGGAAGGCAAGTTAGACGATACTTTTCGCTCTGAGCTGGGGCAATATGCCGACTTCGAAATGGTTTGGAAGCATGTAAAGAAGGCAAAAGTAACTACCATTAAGTAGACAGTTTTCTATTTCAAAGAGAGAAAATACTCTGGGAGAGTATTGGCAACTGGTAATTCCGAAGTATAGACGAAATGAGGCACCGAAACCTGCTCATACCTCAGCATTTAGCTGTCATATGGGTCCCAAAAAGACTAGAGAATGGATCAAGTACTCATTTCTCTGAGAAAGTATGAGAATTGATGTCGCGAAATTTTGCGAATCTTGTAAAGAGTTTCATCACTTACAGACTGTTAAAAGTAATGACAAAACGCCAATTACGCCTGCCGTTAGGCCTGAATGACCTTTTCAGGTAGTTAATATAAACCTAATATGTCCGATTGATCCTCCAAGTGCGAAAGGAAATAAATATACACTATGCCTGGTTGAGGCATACTAGGGGGTCGCAGCCATACCTTTGACTAATCTTAACGCAAAGGCAACATGTGAAGACTTGTTAAATATATTTACAACGACAGGTATTCCGAATGTTATCGCGTCTGATAACGGGACAAATTTCATAGCCGAACTGACAAACGATCGAAAAAAATATAGGGAGCAGTCCAAAATTCTTTACCCGAGGATATTCACAATCAAATGGGTAGGTGTAAAGGTTTAATAGAACCTTGAAAAACATGCTACATAATGTAGTTAGGGAGGAAGGTAGAGGATGGCATTTACAAATTCCTTACTTGCTACGGTTATATAGGGAAATACCGTATTCAACAACAGGTGTGTCCCCATTTCAATTAATGTATGGTAGACAACCACAGCGTTCTTTGTCAATCCTAAAATTTAAATGGACTATGAGACATAATAATGTATAATTAAATAGTACTTCCATTTCCAAATACCTGGAAAATCTGAAATCGAAACTTGAGAAAGCTGCAGAGCAAGCTCAGCTGGTTTCAGCAGTACATCAGGAAAAAGCAACATATTATCTAACAGAGTGTTCAAAGTTCACAGAGTGTTCAGGTGATAGTGTTAATACCCGATTTGACTAATAAATTATCTGCCCGATGGCAAGGTCCTGCAACCATCATTGAGAAACGTAATCCCCATTATTCATTTTTAGTTAAATTGCCGAAGGATTCTATCAAACAAATTCACCAATATAAGTTAAAACATTATATAGCTAGTTCTAACTCTGCAAATGTCATTTTTGAAGAAAAAGAATTCGGGCATGTTGAAACTGTACCGAACTCTACCAAAGAATCTAAATTTTGTGAAATTCTGAATAGTTTTGAAATTTAAAATCTAGATAATTCTCAATTAAAAACACTTAAAAATGTAATATTTAATTTTAAACGCATTTTTACTAAACCTGTACAGCCAGCTGCTGTTGACACACATAAAATTAAATTATTGCCAAATGCAGTGCAAAAAAAAAAAACCTTTATTGTTATAGTGTCCCCATTGCATACAGAAAGGAAGTTGAACGTCAAGTTCCAATATTGCTACAGATAGCATGTTTTTCAAGAGATTGATAGAACCATTGGAATCCGAAATAGCTCATCCGATTGTTTGCGCGGCTAAAAAGGATTCTTCAGTCAGATACATAGAATTTAGAGCTTTAAATACAGTCACTAAAGTCCCGGTTTTTCCCATGACAGTCATGCGAGAGCTAATATTTATTGCAGGATCAGAAAATTGGTTAAATATTTTAGATCTTACAAAGGGGCATGGGCAAATAAAAATGGACGGGGAAAGTAAACAGTTGACCGCGTTTACTACTCATAATGCTATGTACCAGTGGAGGATTATGCTTTTCGGTTTGGCAGAGAGCACAGACACTTTTCAAAGAGCAATGAATCGTGTCTTAAAATCTCATTCAGATTATGCGCAGGTATATGTACATGATGTAGTTATATACTCTAAATCTTTTGAGGAATTTTCAGTTTTAAAAAATTTATTCTAGCTGAATTAGATAAGTTAGTTCAGAAGCGGATTTCCGAACAGGCGCAAGAGGCGCGCGCTTCGAGACTCAAAATTTAGTTCTAAAAAATAATTATATATATAAAATTTTCAAAAACCGGATAATTTTTAATAAAAACTTTCATTTTTACACTCTACTATTTCCACTCTCAAGAATCATGCAATATCAGTACCCTTAAAAGAATCAACTATTCTGCGAATGAAAGAGTCAAAAGTCACCGAAGGAGGGGGGACATTTTACGACATCTTTTACGAAACTAAAACGTTAGATGGCATATTACATCCTCCAGCACACTTTGACCCTATAACATATACGAATGGCTCTCAAGATCTCAAGGCAACGTGTTTGTATAATAGGACATAGGAGGCATTTTAGTTAGAGACCTTGGTTAGAAATTCTTTGCTCAAAGACGTTAGTTTCTCCAAAACATACTGTTGGTAGTGACAAGGTTTCACGTTTTAAAAATATTGACTTTGATTTATGTTGTGGAAAGAAATTCATTTCTGAGTTTTACCTTTAACCAATGTGAAGATTGGTAATATAATTTTTAATAAAATTTTGTTTCTATTTTCGTACTTTTGAAAATATTTTAATCGTAACTTTATGTTTTTTGATAATTTGAAGGTTAAAAAAAAGGGCTAATTTACAATACGTATCGTTAGTCATTGACTCTGCTCAAAAAGATTAAAAAAAAAAAACAGGTTACTTTCTCTTCTTAAGTCGAGCTAATATTTTTTTTATGAGACTAATTTTTTTTTAAATGTTTTAGCCATGCCAACGGAAAGAAAGTTTGAATCGGGATCTTCGAAACGCGAAAAGTAAAAAGCAAATAAAAAATAAAAGGTGAATATGCAGAACGACAAAAATTCACTCAATAAATTTATTATAACGTTTGAAAAACGAGCTAAAACAGAAAATAAGCCAGAAAGAGCAGTTGAGCAATCTGATACAGTATGTGTCCATAAAAGAACCAATGATTAAATTGAAATTGAATATGCACATGAAAAAGAAGTTGAGCAAGCTGAGGTAGAATGTGATTCAAACAAATTAACGAGCATCTTGAAATAGAATGCGACTAAAATGTGCATGAATAGAATTTGAAAAGACTGATGCGCACACTGAAACAAAATGTGCACAAGAAAAAATCTCTGAGCAAGCTGAAGTTGAAAATGAATTCGAAGAAATTGGTGAGCGAAATGTAATAGAATGCAAACCTAAAAAGGCAGATGAACAAACTAAAACATAATATGCACAAGAAAAAGCCAAAGAGCAAACGAAGCAAAATGCGAATTCGAAGAAATTAATGAGCGAATTGAAAGAGAATGTGAGCTTCAAGATATCGATGGACGAAGTGAAACAGAGTGCGCACAAGAGAAAACTGAAGCAGAAAATGAATTCACAGAAAAAATTGATGAGCATGTTGAAACAGAATGCAAACCTGAAAAGACCGATGAGCACACAAAAAAAAAGAAAAGAAAAAAGAATGTGCATTAGAAAAAACAGAAGAGCGAGTAGAAGGAGAATGCGAATTCTAAGAAATTAATGAGTGATCTGAGAATGGAACAGAAGAATCAACAACTTGTAATTTTAAGAAACAAAATGAAATACTGGGGCCAGGAAACTTATCAGATAAAATGATTGCATATTGTTTGATATATAAGCCTTGTAATATTGAGAATATTACAAGCTTTAAAGTAAAACGCTGAGACAGAAATCGAGCCTACTATAGAAATGTTTCTGAATCGAATTTTCTTTGTATAAAAGCAAATGTCACAAAAGAATTTTGTCAATGGCGAGTATATTCAGCGACAAGTATTTATTGTTACGTTTGTAAAATGTCTTCTAATTCGGCCACGAAATTTTCAACAGGATTTAGGGATTGGAAAAATTTATTAAGATAATTAAGTGGTCACGAAGCTTCACAGGTCCATATCAAATCTATGGTGCCTCTACAAAAACTTTTGTCAATTTCTGGATGTATAAACACTCATTTAGAGCAGCAGTTTGATATGGAACAAAAATATTGGCGAGCTGTTTTACAGCGAGTAATTGCCACTGTAAAATTGTTGACGAGTTTAGGGAGAGCATTTGTGGCAACAGAGAAGGTACTACTTCCAATCGAAAAGGAAATTTCTTGAGTCGCATTGAATATTTGGCAGAATTTGACAGCTTTCTGAAATTGCATTTGGAAAAATTTATCAATCCAGGTAGAGGAAATGTCAATTATTTATCTTACACGATATGTGACGAATTCATAAATTTAATCGGTGATGAAATTAAGAAACATCTAATAGCTGAACTTCAAGAAGCAATTTACTATCTGATAATTGTGGACTCTACTCCTGATATATCCCACGTAGATCAACTTACTAGTATTTTGATATTTGTGAATATAAATGGAGACATAAAAGATAGATTTTTTCGGTTTTATTAATATTCAAAAATAAAATTCTGAATATTTAGATGAAAAAAAAAACAATTCTTGAATTTTTAAAAGATTAGTCTATAGATATTAAAACTTATGGGGGCAAAACCTACGATAACGCTGCAAATATGGCAGGGAAATACAGTGGACTGCAAGAAAGACTAAAACATATCTATACAGCCGTCTTAGCATAATGCGCAAGCCATACTCTAAATTTAATAAGAAATTGTGCAGCAAAATCCTGTTCTGACGCAATAACTATTTTGATTTTATTCATAATTTAATTATATATTCCTCGGTATCTACTCGACAATGGAATATGCTTAATAATAATATAGAAAATCAATCTTCAAATTTAAAAAGAATAAGTGATACTAGGTGGACATTAAATTTCCAATATTATATATATATATATATATATATATATATATATATATATATATATATTCGATTATTCGCTTTTTTGAAGCAATTTTATCCACTGAAATTTAGTAATCTTCGTAACCAAAAGTTTCAGTTTTTATAATTAAGACTGTTTTGAAAAGTTAAAAAAAAAATGAAAAAACTTTGTACTGTACTTAAGAAATAATTTACAAACCTAAAAGCTCCACACTTTGAGATTACTAATTAGATGCAAATTGACTAGTTTTTTTAAAAAATTTTTCGATAAAGGTATTGTTTATTTATTAGAACAGTTTAATTCGAAGGAAATAGTTAGAAAATGACTCTTCAGAAAGTCGAAAACACGTAAATTAATTAAAATTCTTAATTTGAATAACGTTTTAAAACAAAACCAAATTTTTTTTAGCAAAAAAGAAAAATAGCTTCATTCAATAGTAAATAATTTAGTGTATAATGAAGTGTTAGGCACGTATCTCAGAAAAATATTGTTTAACTAAGCTACAAAGTATTACATATATTTTTAAGAACATCCTTAACACACACTGAACTTCATTCTTTTAAATATTGCCAAGAAGTATGTAGAAGTTTATTTTAATTTTCATTATTATGTACCTAGGTCTCCCACTCCCCCTTTTTTTTTATCAAAAAAAATCAGATACAGAGATTAACAGAGTGAAAAATATGCATAAATAATGCATACTATAAATATAACTGGAGGAGGGGGGGGGCTCAAATTGAATTGCGTATCGGGCCTCTGAAACTCCAAATCCGCTAATGAGTTAGGTTTCTCTGTGCGGTTAGATAAATGTACTTTCACCGCCGACATAATAAAATATTTAGGTCATGTTATAGGTGGAGGTAAACATGGTCCCGATAAAGACTAAGTTCTATCAATATAGAAGTTATCTAGACTTACCACTAAAAAAGAGGTCAGATCTGTGTTAGGATTTATGGTTTTTTACGGAGCATACATGCCGAATTTTGCAGAAATATCTTCACCACTCACGGAATTAACTAAGAAAAATTAACCAAACAAGGTAGGTTGGGGGGGGGGAAGAAGAGAAATATTCTTTTGACAAATTAAAAGAATTACTCTGAGAGGTAACTACTTTGGTACCCCTGGTGCCAACTTGCCAATTCAAGTACACTGATTATGGTATAGGTTGTTGTCTAATCAGCAAGATGTGGACGGGTGTGGCAGACCGATTTCTTTTGATAACCAAAAATTCAATGCCACACAAAAGATCTGGGCAAGCATTGAGAAAGAGGCTTGGGCAATGTTATATGAATTAAATAAATTTGATAAGTAGATTTATGGTTCTAAGGTGGAGATCATATCTGATTATAATGCCTTTAAATATTAAGCAAACCACTTCTAAAAGTCAAAAGCTAACCCGTTGAGCTTAAGCGTTACAAAAGTGGAATCACTCCATTATACATAGACCAGGTGTACAGCATCAAGGTGCGGATGCTGTATCATGATTGGAATTATCCATCGTTTGTGCTACCTAATTTATACAAATATCAAAAATAAAGGCATAAACATATTAGTGCATATGTTGTATTTATTATCTTTTTGAATTTATTTGCAATTTGTAATGAATTTTTAATTGATTTTGTAAGTCATGTTTTAATGTTTTTGAATACATATCTTGTTAATGTAATAAAACCAGCTTCTATGGGCTAATTTTAGGCTTAGGTGGGGCGCATAAGCACCGCCAACTTTTGCAACTCTTCTCACTTCTTATAACAACCCTTCTAGCCCAACGCGGAGAGATAAGAGTTGAACGAGGAGAGAAGAGAAGTCAGTCCGAGTGGGAAGATAGGTCAGTCTGAGTCTGGGATTGACGAAGTGAGAGATGAGAGGTCTATCTCAGACTGACGAAATGGAAAGATGTTGGGAAAGTTTTGTGTGTCTTTCATATTTTTGCTTTATGTGTGTGCTGTGTCCCACGTCTACATGTAAATAAAAATTTGGGACTAAAATTCGAAGTGATCACGGTGTCTACCGCTCACATAAAAGAAATCCCACGCAAAAAGGTTTTTTGCACTACATTTAAGGGTTAAAGATCGGCATGTGTTTCAACGCCAACAAGCTTATGGTGACAAGGGTTCGAGTAGAGGCCTCCGAATTACAGCTTTTCCCGAAATTTTCTTGCTTTTTGATAGTTTGATTTTGCATGTAATAGTTAAAAACACTAACTTTGATTTTTTAAAACTTTTATCAAAGCAGAAATTACTCGAGAATTTATTCAATCAATTCACATTTTGTTCAGAAGTTTATACCTCCACGAGTAGTGCGACTTCCCTTTGACGCAATTTCCTTCTGTTTGAGCATTGGCATTTACAAATAGCTTCACAACGCTCCATCTTCCACCAATATATAGCTTAAGAAAGATATTGTGCAAAGCAAAGCATTTAGCTATTTTAATAATGTTGTATTAAATGTTTTTTCTACTTTAGGTAGCGGTTCCTCTTGATCAAACTTAAAAAGAAAAGAAAAGGGAATAATGATTTTTAAAAACTGTAGATAAATTCGAAAAAAATTTCTTCCCCTATTTCATCAAAAGACGAGCTTTTTTTTTTCAACCCTAATAATATTATGCAAGGTCTTGTGTTTCAGGCCAAGAAGAAGCTCTGAAAACGCTGATTACTTTAAGGAACACAACTTTTTAACCCTTTGACTACACATTTATTTAAAAAGTTTTGTATTTGGAGAGACTTATAATTTTTTTTAAAACCTGTAAAGGCAGTAGATTTTAGGTAAGAATTCAGTATTTCACATATCTCAGAAGATGTATTATTGGTAATATATTGAGATAATTTAATTTAATTATTATAAAAAATCAAACAAATACAGAATATTCTGATACGTCAAATGTACCCAAAGGGTGGAGAATATCAAATACAGCAGTTCTAGTGGCATAGGTTGCGTTATCCGCACAAAACAAATTATAGGATATTTGAAGCAAATAGCGCCTTAAGAAGCATCACTAAGTGCTTTCACATTAAAGTGTACTAAAACATATAGATACAACAAATTAATCATTTTTGGATGCTACGAATTGGAGAAAGTAAGAAAATACTGTAATTTCTAAGATATTCGACCACGACATTGAGAAATCTCCCTGTTTTAAAACTACCTGTGCCACCTTTTCCCCTTCCCTTTTCGGGGGAAAAAATTGAAAATGAAAATACATGATAAATAAAAAATCAAACAGGATAAAAATTCTAATTCGACATTACAATTGTATAAAAGTTTAAACGAAGTTACCATAGTTATATCTGTCTGTATCCATCCGTTTGATTTGATTTTATAGTCGTATAAACTTTAAGTTATTGGGGGGGGGGTTTCACTCAAAATAAAGCTAGGATATTATACATTCTTTAAAGTAATTTTTATTTATAATATTACATCTATCCCTACATATGCATTTATTTCAACTTTCAAACTTCATTTAATTCTTTTATTGTTTATAGCAATCATTTAAACTTTGATAAAGAAAGAAAACGGATAATTTAAAAATAAATTTCATTCAATTTAATAAGAAATTAGTAATTTCTTGGCTAAAATTTCTTTAATAAAAATAACAGCAATGAACAGCAATAAAAATAACAGCAGCAAAAATAACAGCAAAATGTCAAGCAATAATTTTTATTATTTATCTATTAAAAGGAAAATAAAAATTAACGATTTAACCTCCACGATTATTTAGTCCTAGTAGCCACAGAAGGCCATTGCTATGTGTACTCTCAAAATAAGAACAGGAATACGATTATCTCTAGCACAACAATGAAATGATCATTTTTAATGATCCGCTTAATAAAGAATTAAAAAAGATTGTTTTAAATGCTTTTAGAGTTATTGATTTATGAACTCCTCTAGCAGTCTTCAATTCAAACAAAGTAATTTCGAGGGGAGGGGGGAGAGATTAAGCCAGAAGAAAGCTTTTTAAGAAGGGCAGCAGACAATCGTTTGAAAATTAAAAATAAGATAAATGAATTATTAAACAGGAAGAAAAATAGTGTGAATACAAATTTACTCAATATATATTAGATTGGGGAAAGAAATCTTATCATTATCCGAGAAAATAATGGATTTCTTTTTCATTATTTTTAAAAATTTGACATGGAAAGAAAATAATGGAAAGAAATCCATTATTTTCTCGGTAGATGGCTGTAAAATAATAATGGATTTCTTTTTCCCAACCCAATATTTAAAGCGCCAGTCTACAAATATTTTTAATTAATTACCAAACAATAAATTAATGCAATACTTACAGAAGCGCAGATTAAAACTATTTGGTGACTTAGCAGACCATAAACGCATGGTATTCACAATATTATTTCGGAAACCTGGAACAGGATTATCATAGGGAATGGCAAAAACCGTCTAAAGAAGAAACTTTTTTTGATTACACGGAATACTGTAAAGCTTAAAAACATAATTTCTACCATAAATTACAATTCAATCAGAAGCAAAATTTAAAAAATTGTAACTTTCTTTTAGATTCAAGTCTAACCTGAGTATCAACCCATCTTGCTCCTTTATCTGATTGTTCAACACGTCCGTAAAAGTTGACAGGAAGTGTATATTCGGGTCTAGCTTTCTCCCATGGGTTGCCAAATCTCAACCAGTCATCAGGTTCTTCTACCTAAATTGTAATAGAATGAAATTGTTTAAAACGTAGAAATCTGTACAAACAAATTCATCTATTCCTTTAGGAGTTAAAGCCTTTTAAAGGCATTTAAAATGCTTCTCATACTGCTTTTTGCAAAACTGATTTGGAGATCTCCAACAGTGCTGTAGACGATTTTCTTGTAACATTTGAGACTCTATATTTCAGAAGATTTTATTATCGGAGAATCCATCAATGATTTAAAAATTCCAGAAGAGCAAAATTATTTTCAAGGAAGAAAAAAAAAAAACAAATAATTTGGAATGAATTAATTGAACATAAAATTCAAATTCTTTATTCTAATAAATGAATACTAATTAGTACATCAGAAGAAGGATCCGTTGTAGAATAGATGCTTATTTCCTTCGTTAAACTATAATCCTTTTAAAAATTAATACAGACATAATAATCACACTGTACCAAAGCAAAAGAATCTTATATGCTGTAAGTTAAAAGAGAAATATTTTACTACTTGATTCAAGAAATGAGTGAATGGAACTTATTTTCCCCCATGAAGACAAATTTATTAAAACGATAACCAGAATTAACCCTTATTCCATTAAAAAAAAAGGATCAAATATATAATTCCTTTAATTAGCTCAGCTCAGCTCAACGCAACTACTCAACTATTTTATCGATTTGACTGCCTTTCATGGAATTATCGCAGTTTGAAACTTTTAATTTAAAATTTAATCACAGATCGAATAATTTTAAGCAAAAATTATACGAAATTTTAAAAACACACAAGAGCTTCTACCAGAATCTCAGATTAATCAAAGCAATTCATTTCCAAAATAGAAAAAGGTGCCAATAATTAGATAGCAGGGGGGAACAAAGAAAATGGTTATGCTGTCTGAATTCATCCATTCCCATCGTTTTAAAGTAAACTGCTTGGATTATTCAAAATAAATTCCGTTGATAATGGTGCTTTTATTTCAATCGGCACGAATTCTTTCTAAAAGGTTTTAAGCAATAATTGGATGTCTTTTCGCTTCTGGTATCTAGAAAACCAATATGTATCTTATTCACTGAAAAATGATGATGGCTAAGAGTTATTAAACTGTATATTTGAAATGCGAAAAAACAAAAACAAACAGAACTGAGAAATGAAAAAAGATACTTTCTAATGGGCTCTCCTTACTAAAAAGCTTAACTTCATATTTATATTTGTCATACATATTAACTGTTGTAATATTTCATCACAATGGATCAGATGATAGTCTAGCCACTTATTAAAGAGTTTGGGGATCTATGAAATCTATGGAATTTTAAATATGAAACAACGAATAAGCAAGCGTCCTTGAGTATTTTTTAATTAAAAAAATGAAAACACAATTTAAAAATTGCCAAAGCTTCGTTTTGAGAAAGTTCACGAAAGTTCAAATAGAAAAATTCTTAAATAATTTTTGAAAAATAATCGCTACGAGACTAAATACGAAATGCTTCATTTCTTCCCGGAAAATAAGTTCATACATAAAGAAAAATCAAATAATGTTGACAAGAAAAAAAAACAATAGAGAAGTTTTGTACCAACATTCCTTTTCCAATGAGATACTACCTTTAATTAGTGCTGCAAATAAAAGCTGTTGAATGGTGTGCAGCAATGTACCATTTCGTGCACATTTGTCATATTTTACTTTCAATGTTTTACCTTAAGGGTAAGGGAAACTAAGCATAACCTTCCTATACAACACATTCATAAAAATAGAATATGCTACAAATTATTTCCACAGATACTTTCTATCGTTGAAACAATTACCTGCTCTCCATTCTTGATTCGTTGAGAGAAGATACCATATTCATAACGTAATCCGTAACCATAAGCAGCTAGGCCTAAAGTGGCCATGGAATCCAAAAAGCAAGCAGCGAGTCGTCCAAGACCGCCATTTCCTAAACCAGCATCTTCTTCCATCTCTTCTAAATCTTCAATGTCCAATCCAAGCTTTAAAAAGAAAAAAAAATCAGTTTAAGTATGCAATATCACTTACTAAAAATTTTGAAAGTATGAAGAAATAGAAATTATGAATAAATTGACTCCAGATAACTAAAATCAGTACAACTCTATAACTAATCATTTGATTTCTGGACTACGAATCAAAAATTTTATACATGCAATTCCTTTAATCACGTGAAAAAATTAACGCAACTTAACAGCAATATATATTTCAATTAAAAAACGAAAGTTAATAAAAATAAGTTCTTGCAATCTTGACAGCTGTTAAAAACGTGGGCTCCACAGAATTCTGCAGTCGATGCATACATAGTTAAGCATTCGGCATTTTTTAGATGGACACTAAATACAAATTTCGAGTTTGATCTAATCTCGAACCCATCTTGAATTTTTTTAAAATATTTGGGAGAAGTGCAGGAAAAACGCAAAGAAACTCAATGCGGATTATGATGGCACAGAGCGTTCTGCATGTTATCACTTAACATTCAATTGGCAGAATCCCGAAGTGTATAGCTACACTTGTTACCCTCAGATAACTCATTTAACTAGTTGTTATTGACTGAACGTAACATGAACAGCTGGAAATCGCATCGTTTCGATTATTAGATAAATGTTTAGATCTCCAAGGTTTAAAAAATACATTTATTAAAAAATCAAAGTTCTCTTTCATTCTAAAAAAAATCTAAGGCCAAAACAAACATAAACGTGAAATCCTGATAGAAATGCTCTATACTCGAACAAGTTTAATTTTTAACAAAAAAGTAGGGATTTTTAAATGACTAAAAAAAATAATCCTACTGTAACTAGATGTAGCTGTATTATAACTGCAGCGTTATTGTATTGTCTTCAGCGTCTCAAGTTTTTGTTTTGTCCACTCTTTCCATTTGATAAAAATTCCTACTTTTAATTGCAATAAAAAGAGCGCTTTAATTTATTATTTGTAGCATTTTTTTTCTTTTCTAGATTTTTTAATAAATTTTATTATTATTAAACATATTATGAAATGCGGCTTTAAAAAATTAAAATGCAGAATGAGTACGTTCAGAGGCAATTGAAAAACAGTTCAGGACAGTCGCTTTATTACTGTCTCCAACTGATACGCTGAAAATTAGATGAAAGTACTGGCACAAGATTTGTCCACCAGAAGGCCTTTACTACACTTAAACTTCACTGATGGCTATAGGTTCTTACCGTCCTGTGACCATTGGTGGGAGGGGGAAGGAAGGTAAGGCATTCGACTCTAATGTTGCTCTGCGATAGACTCGCTTGTGCATGTTAGAAGCGCAATGCAGAAAGTTACAGTATGCTATGTAGTGAATTATTCAGTTCAATCCTCTGTAAATCTAATAATTTCATCTTATTTCAATATTCATGCCCTGAGGAGTATATCACGTTCAGATGTGACGAATATCACGACCCTGATACAGCGGAAAAGACATCAGATTTCTAGAGAACCTTTTTTCTCTCTCTCGAAACCAAGATATTTTCCAAGATGTCGTAACAAGTTCACCTGCCAGATATCACTCGAAAATAGTCAACTTCTAGGTCTCTGCTTTTAATATTCTTAGTGAGGACTTGGATAGCATAAAAGGAAAGTACTGAGTCTGAGAATGCCAGCAACTGTCTTCCCTTATTGGACTTCGCAATGACCAGTGGCATTATGAGTCATATTTGCATCTTTTCTACATGGGTTTCCTTACCCAACTACCGACCTCATGGTAAATTTCGATGGTAGGAAGCAATTTCAAATGTGTCGATGTTTGGTTTATCTTCCTGGCGTTCAGCTAATTAAATTTTCATTTTTTTAAAATCAAGGAAAGCTTACGCAATATTTGAGGGAAGCCTTAGAGTGTTAGCTGGCTGCCCGTTTATCGAATCAATTCAAATAAAATCATTTTTTTTTAGCTAAGGAAGGAGAATACCACAAGTTATATTGCTTGGTTTAATGACGTTGGCAGATCGTCTAACGGCAAGTCTTGCTGAACTTAACTCAAAAATAAAATCCAGAGGGAGTACTCTATGGATTTTATCTCTTTAAACTAAAATATACAAAAGTTTTTGAAGAACTGAACTAATTTTCTGAGAATTCCAGTTGAAAGTTTTATTATTTTTTTCGTATTTGGCAGTGTCGCATTTGCTGTTGCTTTGGATGCATTATATTGCGGATTATGTTTAGATGGTGCTCCCGCCTATTATAAAGACTTGCGTGGCAGGCACGGAACCCCAGCGGTAATGGAATTTACCGTGAGCTTTAAATGTTATTATTGTTAATAAAAAATATCTGGAGGCGTCGAGTTTTGGAACTCCTTCAATAAGCACCTCCACTGATCACGTTTGCAATATGGTGCATCGGGAGGAATTGGATAGACCTATTTGATATTTTATTTAAGCATAGATAAATTAACAAAATCAATTGAGAAGAGAAGCAGCGTTCGCAGCAGTATCACGAAGCTGGTGAAAATACATGCAGCTCTAGAGAAAGAAAAAGGGGGAAAAATGATACAAATTCTTTGGCTGAATAGCTTAGAAGACCTTATTACGGATCCAGAAAAATTTAGGACCGAATTAAAGGGATCTGAAGAATATGGGGAAAATATATCAGCAGAAATTAAGCTATGATGTCACTTGAAACAGGCTACTGTAAATACTTCTTTCCAGGAATCGGACTCGAATCTAAACAAATTCAATTCAAAATCATTCTTTAATTACTATAAGAGCGCTATAGAACGTAATAGATCACTAAGACAACGTTAAGTATTTGAAATCGAATATTTTGCGATTGTGTAAATGATCATGATTCGACAGGTTGTAAACTTTTGAATATCGAAGAAAAAAATAAACTTAAAGATAGAGGGTTGATGTTGGAATCGTTTTAAGAAAAACCATATGAGAATATTCTGTAAATTAGGTATAGTGTGCTAAAAATGTTCTTCTAAGTTTCACCATGAATCAGTGCATAGGAAAAATAATAATCCTATTAATTATGAAAAACGTGGCTGGAAAGCAAACTGAAATTGGAAGTAATTCTCATAATTCACCTTCGATATTAAATAAAAATGTTGAGAATATTTCAGTATCGCTTAGAAAATGTTTAGGCGAAAAATAAGGCTTTCTTTATAAGCTTGCTCAGTCTTTCCTGATTCGGATAAAAGATCGGTATTAACAAGTACAATTTTCGATAGCGCTTCTCATAAGAGTTTTATCAGGGCTAAGCTCATGCGTTCAATCTCAAACCAATAAGATACGAACTTGATATATCTTCTTTTCGTCAAACTACGGTTCATAAAAAAAACGATATCCGGCTGTATGCTTGAAGCATGAGAATAGGCCTGATCAATCAAAATTCTATATGCTCGGAGCTCTTGTAATAGAAATAATTTCCAATTTGTCCTTAACCCTCTGAATTCCTTTGCTCTTTGAAATGTAGTTCTTTCAAAATTCAAAGAGGCCGAAAGTATAAACGACAAGAGATAACAATTTCCCTCCCCCTTTTTGCGGTCAAGAGTTCATTTTGAGAGGGACAGGTCCGTACAAACATTCCCGTACAGGAAATAAAATTGTCCATCTATGGTCTTGTTTACAAGGCGGTTGTGTTTCTGATAAGAATCACTTCTAGAAGTGGTTGCAACATTTTAAGTGTTATCTAAAAGTGTCAAATTTGGCGAAATTTAACATGATGTTTAACACAATTTGGAATACTTAATGACTTACTGTTTAAAACAGTTTCGTACATTTTAAAACAATCTGAAAAGTTTCCACTTTGTTTTCTACAAAACATGAATTGCTTCAAAAATATATGATAAAAATGAATTTCTTCTCATATAAAAAATGTATCCACTTCGAAAAAATAATCTAGATTTTAGACATCACTTTACATAAATTCAACGTTTTGCCTTAAACGAAGGAGTTTTGTTTTCAATAGTTGATTTTATTTCTTCTTGAATCGTTTGTTTCATTCAATAAGTTCGAACACTGAAATTTATGTTATTTAAATACAAGTTGTTTCTTAAGTTTAAAGTATAAATAAATGAGGCTAATGTTATTGAAATGATCTGTGAGAAGGAATTAGTTACAAATGCAATTCTCGAAATACCGTAAGTAGAAAGAAAGGCTTTCATCCACGGATGTTAAGTTTCCATGTTATATAAGTTTTTAAAAAACCAGCTTCACAGTAGACGCATCATTACAAATTTAAAATTTTCTATTTATCATCGTAGATTTAATTTCAGGGTTGTATCCTTTTTTTAAAAAAAAATATGTACTCTGATAAGTTATATAATGAACAAATATTTTATCTTTTTCATTTTTTATATGAGATCTGTAGGATATGTTAGCTGAATTCAAAAGTAATTTTCTTTTAGAGAGACTTTTAGTACACCATAACACAAATATACTGCTGAAAAATAAACAGAATAAAAATTGATTTTTACATTACTGTATGCATTATGTATTCTTCAGAAATTTAGAAAAAAAATTCCATTATTTTTTATTTCAAATATATATATATATATATATATATATATATATATATATATATATTAAGAGTCGTTTTAAACTTTTTAGGACCCAGAGGTAATGCAAATCTTGAAGCCCCTTTCTCCCTCGTAAATTTAATTTCAATGTTATTGCTTGAAAAAAAAATCTGTCCTCTGATAAAGGCAAATCAGTTGTTCGTTATAAAACTTTTCATTTTTTATATGAGGCATTCATTGCAAGTACACTTTGCATAAGAACAATGAAAAAGAAAAAAAAAGAAAGGAAAGAAGGAAAAAAAAAGAAAAGAAACAGCCTATTAAAACAGAAGTACATTAATGTTTTACTAACTAATCATTTGCATCTGAGAAAATCTGTAGGAGATGTTAGCTGAATTCAAATTTAATTTTCTTTAAGAGGTACTATATATAAAACCATAACCGAAATCTACTGTTGAAAAATAAAACAGAATTTTTTTAAAAAATGATTTTTACATTACTATATGCATTATTTTTTTTTCAGAAATTAACTTTTTTAAAAGATTGTTCTTTTATGTAAAATGAACCATTAAAAATCGTGATGAATGAAGTAATATGCTCTTCAACAATATACATCTACACTTCTATTGTAAAGTGTTACTGCTTAACTACGCTTTTATTCCATATTTCAAACAATGTAATTATTTCCAATTTCAGAAAAATTCACGATTTTTTTAAAGCTTCCGGGGACTCTGATATAATGGAAATCTCAAAGGTCCTTTTCCTCTCCAATTTAATTATTTTAATTCAATTTTTATTCAACAGTTTAAGCAGAAAATTTTGAAAAACAGCAGAACCCTTTGTAAAAAGTCAATTTCAATATTTTACATATAAAAAAAGTTCACAATTAAAACAAAAAAATTAACTTTAAGTAAAATAATAAAAACAAAAGACAACCTCTTGAGTACATTCTAAATAATATTGTAAAAGGAAGAGATATTTTTCTAAAACTGAAACTCCAGATTTTTTAGTATTATCAAATAGCGTAATAAACAACGTGTAAATGTAATTAGGAATATTTCTAGAATTTAATTCCAAAAATAAATTCAATCAGTACTTGATTTTGACTTGAATAAATTTGATTATACGGCTATCTATCATTGAATGAAAGTATAAAACTAAATAACTTTCTAAAACTGCTAAACGTTTTAAAGAGTAGAAGGACTTCTTAGCAGTTGCCATCTTTGCTTACTTAATAACCTTTACCTTTTTTTCACCCTTTTGATTTGAATTATTTAAATCTCTTTGAACTGTTGACGTTACTGCTTCCTTATTGTAACTTCAAATGTTTTAGAAATATAATTACATTTATTAGAAATAGCTCTTTAAGGACTCGTTTTTAGATTTATCATATTTAAGTATTTCATCGAACTAGAATATTATGTTTACTTATCTGCATATGCATTTAACGATTAAAAGTTATTATTCTTCATGTTCCTCCTAAGTATTCTACTTTCACAGTATCAATGGAAAATTAAGAGAATACAGCGTTTCCAAATTAAATGTTATGAAAGACAAAAGAAATCTCACTCAAAATATTTTAAAATAATATTCAGAACATTGAAATGTAATGAAAATGAAATAAATAATAAGTGAATACATTTTAAAAATTATATTTAAAAAAGGATTCCTTACATATTATGACACCATTTTCAGCTCTATTATGATCCATTAAAATATCTCGAATTTCAATTTTAATGCATGAAATAAAATAAGAACTATTTTAGAAACTTAAATAATAAACTTCGCTCGCACGCGCACACACAGACAGACAGACAGACAGACAGACACAGACAGAGAGGGGGGGGGAATGGATTTTTAACACGGGATCATATGCTTTAAATTTGACAGGTATCTTCACATTTTTCGTTTAAAATTATTCAAAAATTAAAGTACAGTCTAATATTCTGACTTAACTCTAAAAATTTTAATTGATATAGTATATATACGCGCCTTTCTGTATATTTAAAACATGGACCATCGTATGTAGCGATAATAAATTTAACACATATATATTTATGAGAGAGTGCAATTAAAAATACTAGCACAAAAGTAATATTAACTTAAATCATCTTAAAATTTAAAAAAGTATTCATTAATTTTATTGGTTTATCAGGCTTGTTGCACGCATTTATTCTGCAAGAAAAAAAATATAGATTTGAATAATATGTTTTATAGTCAAGGTCTTCCATTTATATTTATGTATAAAAAGATAAAGTTTTCATGTAAAAGTAAATACTAGATTTTTAATTATAAGATAAGGTGTATTTTTATAACTGTATAAGGCTTATTATTTATTTCATATGTATATGAAGTATTTATTTGATTACCAGAAATTCAAAAGCTAAGAACAAATTTAATTTCAAGTAGTAAGTTTATCAACTGTTAAATTCTCTTATAGACATATGCCAATTAATTAGATGAAATGTATGTTTAAGTGATCCAATTATCTTGAAACCATTTTAATCGTCTGTGAAGGGTAAATTCAAGAGTAATTTTTTAGAATTGCATTTTGTTATTTTAGATTTTTAAAAAAGTTTAGCATTATTTGACTCTGCATGAATAATGCTGATAATTGATTTGATTTGAGAGCGTTCTTGATATATTTAATTGTATATTTTAAACTAGCCACCTTTGGAGGCCAGTTAGTAAGCCATGATTAATGAAAATTTCAATCGTCCCCTCCATAAGCGTTCTTAAACTTAGCGTTCTTAATATATATTAAGTATGAAAAAAATGCGGTAAACAATTTGGTATCATTAATTTTTTTAAATTTTAAAATGTAAAAATTGTTTTTTATTGTAAAATTTTGGAAAGTTGTTACGGAAATGTTTCTATTAATTTTTGATTATTTAAAAATTGGTTTGTACACAGCCATCACATACACACAAAGAGAATTTTTTTCCTTATGTTTAAGCATCAAAATTTAGTTTAAAAGCCAATACTTTTCTCTCTCCAAATACTCTTGAGAACAGGTAACATATGTTTTAACAAACCTCGACTAATCACTCCCTACATCCTTTTTCCCCCCGAAGAACTACGTAGACTTTTATTACCTGTAAGGGAATGTCTGTACGGATCTGTCATACAACCTTGCAGAGTGGGAAGAGCTCTCGTATCGCCCTACTCCTGTAGTCAAATTACCGCTGAAGAATAAGAGGTTGTCTATAAACTTTAATAACACTTAATAATTTTACTTAAAGATTTTTAGAAGTTCCGTTTTTAAACCAATGTGTTTGATCACAACTTATAAGTTACGGAAAGACGCATTGGATGTTGAAGCATAAAGCTGAAATAGTATATTTGCATATTCATTAATATCATGTTGCTTCAGAAAATTTAAATCATTCAAGAGTTCTCTTTCTTCTCAGTTTAAAGAGTTATTGACTTAAATAACTCACTGTAAGTACATAAAAATTCTTAGTAATTTTTTTGATAAATCTTATAAATTTGTAAAATTTTAAATTAAATAACTGTAATTGCTAGCACTTATTTATTATTATTTACAGCACTTATTTTTTTATTATTTACAGTAATTGCTAGCATTTATTTATTAAAACAAAGAAAATAATGTTCCAATGTTGAAAACTTATTAAGATGCATGGGGATCCATATCTAAGAAATAATTTCATTAACCATGTAAGCTTTCAAAATTCAATAAAATTAACCAATTTAAAATGACTGAATAGTAATAGGAAAAATAATATTTTATGGAAATATTTTTCTTGTCAGTATATACTATTTAAAATGTTATAGTTATTTAGCCAAAACAATCAAAATCAAAAATTTTCATTCTCCTTTCAAACGACTCAGTAAACGCCCATAAATAGCCGTTAAATAAAATGTGAATATTATGGGGGGAATGTCCGCTTTTATGAATATAGAAATCAAAGAAAACGTTTGTTAGCATTACAAAAAAATTATGATCTTTGATTTAAGCACTGCACAAAAGCTATAATATCAACCAATTCTCAAACGATCTGCAAAATCCTTTATGGAAGGAGTATTGAGTTTGTTATTTTATCATTAAAACTGTTTCAATGGGAGAGATTGAGCTTCGAAAAATAACTAATACTAATTTAAGCACAGTTTTCTGAAACACTAAACTTTTCATTTACTTTTTAAATGTATTATTTTTACATACTTGCCTACATTTTGTTTTAAAGTAAACAATTTTTGCCACAATGCTAGAAATCGCAAATTTAAAAAAATGACATTTATTTATTACTTTTTGAAAGTTCAGTTATCCTAGTCTTTTTTTTTTGTTATACTCACAAAATTTCTAAAATTAAAAAAAAATTATAGCCTAGGAGTTTAACTTTGTATAATTGCAAGACGCAGCATATGCATTTCATAGTATATGTACCAGCAGTTTCATTTCTTAAATCTTTTATTGTTCAAAAGGCTGAAGCCCTTAACTCCTTGAAGAAACTACGAACTCGTAAACCTATGATTAAATCCAAATAATAAAGGAATATAATGAATTGCACTTGTTCACCAGTTATCCCCTTACTTTGTTGGGTAATAAGACATATTCCCTTACACACAGGGAATATGTCTTATTACCACACTAAGTAAGGGGATTACCACCTTTTCTAATAGCTGAAACTGTAAAGAGAATTCGTGCCATTTCGCTATAATTATTTTTATTTTATGAGATTCTTTTTGACGGCTGTAAAGGCTATTGTTAAATAATGTTATCTAATTATCTTAAAGATTATGATAAAAGATGATGAAACTGAAAGTAGACGTTTTTTTCTTAATACTTATCACTAACGCTTATTTGCTAACATATTTCACAGATATTATACTTCAAAGATTCAAAATTAATCAGCATAAAACTATTATAATATTTATTTCCTTGCCAATTATAAATGTAAACAGCAGTTATGCTGCTTAAAAAATACTTCTTAAAATAGTCAAATATTTCAGTTATGGAAAAGGATCCATATATAGAGACCAGCAAATAATTACATAATAAGTTATGCAATTTAAATAAAATTGTCTTCAACGGAAAACGAAACAAAGATTATTTTCCCTCATATAAATGTAAGGCAAGAAAATGTCCAAATTACCATAAATATTTGAAATTTTTAAAAATGAAAATATATTTATTAGATTTTTAGCCTATCCTTAGGACTTCTTGATTTGTTTAAATATGCAAAGCTATAATTATGCAAAGCTATAGTTATGCAAAGCTATAATTTATACTAAATATAGAAAAATAATTAAATATTTACCCTGATTGTAATTTAGTCAAAAATAATTATTTTTTAAATTATCCCTAAAAACTATAGATACATCAAATTTTGGAATAGCAAACCTCTATAATAATTGTTAATTTGTCAAATATTTGTAATATAACTGGAATGAATTTTAAATGTTTGAAAATTGGGCGTTAAAAACTATAGATGTATATAATTTTTATAATAATTGCTGTAGATATAAAAGTGTCAAAATTTTTTAATCTCCTTTAATCTTTTAGCTTTCATGTCATTTTATGTTTTTTAATCTCAATAGTACCCAATTTTTATGTCGTTTTAGTAGAAATAAAATTAAATTCACAATTATTTAAATCAGATTCCAAATGAAATTTAAGAAGAAAAATTGTACATAATTGGATTAACTTGATTGAGATTCTGCCAATTTATATTATATAATTTTTAGCAAGTAAATAATAGATTTCAAGAGTTTTTTATGCAATACATAAATTAGGTAAAAATATACCCTTTGTTTATTTCAACACATTTGTATGAAATGTGATTTCGAAAAATATTTTAAATCATATGAATATTATTTACATATTCAATATAGCCTTTATAGAGAGAAATATCTATATTATAATGATAGGGAATGCATATTTTACAAAACAAGTAATATAAAAAAATTAAATCAATTTCTACATAAGTTATTGTATTAAATAAAAACAATATAAATATGTATATAAATGACAAAATCACAATATTAAACGGCAAACTAGAAAGCAAATTTCCTTACAATCTCCATTCTCCTTTATATATATATATATATATATATATATATATATATATATATATATATATAGTGTCCGAACTCGCAGCCCTAGGGATGCGAATCACATCCTACCAACCAGACTATCCCGGCCTAGCAATTATAATTATTATAAATAACTCATCAAAACATTATACTAGCATTAAATCTTCAACGCCTACATAGGATTCAAAGCCAATAGTGGAAACGCAAAATGCGTGACTTTCCAACACAAGTTGGGGTAAGCAATACAGTATAGAATTTTTTTTTTTAAAATTCTGTATTATTTTAATTCGTAAGTGCTTCAAAATGAATCGGAAAAGTCGATTAAGGAACAATGCTTGATTTTAAAAGCATCAATCATTATGAAAATAAACAGAATAGTTTAAAATAATAGGCCGAAAACAAGTTAAGCCTAACCTCATTAGAGTGGGGGGAAAACAAACTGAATTCGTTACTTATTTGGCGGTGAGGAAATGAAGATATTAAGAGAAAAGTTAGTTTTTAATTAATTAATAAAAAAATTAATGAATTAATATTTGAAAAAACTGTATAAATATCTAATGTTATCCACAACAACGTTACAAGATTTTACTTGAACTTGATTGGAGGAATAAAAGATATTTTATTAACGATTGAAAATTTCAACAAGATATAATATAAATGGAGAGTGAGCTAATAGTAGGAATTGCAAAAAATAAAGAAAATAGATGTCTAAACATTACATTTTCACACGCGAAATTTGAAAACTATATATAAAATAGAACAGGATATCTAATACTCAGGGAATTGAATTTTGAGGCCATGGCAAAACATAAGGTGTGGCTTCAAATTCATTTTTTATTGATACAACTATATAAATGAACAAAAAGAAATCAAATTTAATTGATCAATAAATAGAATGATTTGTGCTTTCCACACAATTATTCTATAGATTTTGTTTCCTTCGGCATTATAATTATTACAAGAAAATTCTCAAAACAGTATAAATAAAGAAAATTTGTCATATTTGAATCACCTAAATAGAAATGCACCTTTCTGATAAATACACTTTGAAGTTGAATAAAACATAGTTAATTAAAATTGTTTTATCGAAGAAAATAATTTCTCCAAAATATATCACTCTTTAAGCTCAATAATACAAAATAGAATTTGATAAAGTTTTCAAGTTCATATGAGCATATAAAATCCAAACTCAAGTTTGATATTTTATGAACTGTAGCATTTCTTTTTTTATTCGTTTATTCCTCACGTTATAAAAGCAAACATATTGTTTGGTGTCTTCTGATATATAATCATTGTCTTTTTACTTCAGTATTCTCCAACTCCAATTAATGATAATGATAAATTCTTTTTGGGAGTAACTATAGACCTCTTGATCAGAACTACAGATTAAGGAAATAATTTTAATTCTAATTTAAGCCCCTTTCAGAGGACCTCCTAGCCCCCCTCCTAAAAAAGAATAACCTAATATTATTAATTTTATGCTGTTTAAGTTCTATTTTTGCTTCGCTAAAGCCTATAACATTTAATAACTTTCAATAAATTATTTTAAAAAATGGCCTGGGATTGTATTAATTTAGGGGTCAAAAATTGCTTCCAAATTAACACCATTGACACCTATACAGAATTGCATTATCTTAACACTTGGACATAAGTGATGGAGTTCATGTGATATAAGGACTGGCGTTTTGAATAAGTCAGCAAAGATTTATCAAAAATCCACTGATAAAATTAATTCATTTCTTAGTTCAGATATAATGTCATTAAAAATTTATCAGTACCATACTATATACTTTTGTTGAAAATGGGACCAAATAAAGAGCTTTTGAAAACAGAAATATGCAGAATATGAACAGAAAACTGCAAGTAATGATGAATTTCTTGCAAGAAGAAATGTTTCGCTTTTTTAAACGTGAAAATGTTGCTAAACGGGAAATTGATGTTTCTATCAAGATCAAAGCTACATTTCTCGTTCCAAACAACATTTTTCGGGGGAAAAAAAGATTTGATTTTGCTTAAGAAAGGGCCCATTTGTTTGATTTTAGACGCCGATCTTGAATTCAATATGAATACCACTTATTAAAGTTGAAATATTCTCTACACAGTCAATTTTGGAATAATGAGCTCTGGATTGACTGCTTTAATTACTTTTAATTTTGCAAAACAGTAACCTAAAATACAGAAAAATTTCAATTTTTTTCATCATATATTTGACAGTTTATTCTCATCAGTTCTGCGCGGTTGAAGCAGAATCCTACGAATTTTAACCACTAAGCCTATTAAAACGTTGGGAACTAGAAACGTTATTGTATGTAAAAACGAGGGAAGCATTACGATTGCATACAAAAAAAAAATCATCTCTCTCTCTCACAC
>JAOUZG010041418.1:1165697-1229411 GCA_026289955.1 Argiope argentata | reverse complement strand
ACACACACACACTGAAGTGGCAAAAGTCATGGGATAGCAATATGCAAATATACAGATGGCAGTAGTATCGCAGCGAAAAGGTATTAATGCGCAGATCGTTTTCCAGAGATTTCATTTGTGTTCAAGTTATTCATGTGAACAGGTTTTTCGTGATTTATGGCGGCACGACAAGAATTAACAGACTTTGAACGTGTAATGTTACTTGGAGCTAGACTCATGGGTCATTCCATTGCGGATATCGTTAGTGAATTCAAAATTCCGAGATCCACAGTATCAAGAGTGTGGCGAGAGTATGAAATTTAAGGCATCACATCCCATCATCTACAGCGCAGTGGGCGAACACCTGCACTTATAACGACCGAGACCACCGACGTCTGTGTAGAATGGTCAATGTTAATAGACACGCAACACTTCGTCAAATAACTGCAGGAATCAATGTGGGACGTACGAAGGACGTTTCCGATAGAACTGTGCGGCGAAATTTGTCTTCCTTGGGCTATGACAGCAGAAGACCGACTCGAGCTCCTTTACTGACAGCACGACAGCGCCAGCAGCGACTCTCCTGGGCTCGTGAGCGTATCAACTGGTCCCTAGACCAGTGGAAAGCCGTGGCGTGGTCACATGAGTCACGATTTCAGTTGTTCCGAGCTGATGGTAGAGTTCGAGTGTGGCGCAGACCCCACGAAGCCATGGAACAAAACTGTCAGCAAGGCAATGTTCAAGCTGGTGGTCGCTGCATAATGGTGTGGGTTGTTTTTACATGGCATAGACTCGGTCCTCTGGTGCAACTGAACCGATCATTGACTGGAAATAATTATGTTCAGCTGCTTGCAGATTACTTGCAGCCATTCATGGACTTCACGTACCCACACAACGATGGGATTTTTATGGATGACAATGCGCCATGTCACCGGGCGAGAACTGTTCGCGATTGGTTAGAAGAACATTCCGGACAATTCCAGCGCATGATCTGGCCACCTAGATCACGCGATATGAATCACATCGAGCATTTATGGGACATCATCCTGCACATCATCAAAACTCCTGCACCATCCACACTTTCACAATTATGGACGTCTATACAGACAGCATGGCTCAATATTCCTGCAGAGGACTTCCAACGACTTGTGGACTCCATGACACGTTGTTGCACTTCGTCGGGCAAAAGCAGGACCGACACGATATTAACAGTCATCCCATGACTTTTGCCACTTCAATGTGTATATATATATATATATATATATAATGAAAAAACATTTAAATGATTTGCTGAGAATAAATAGCAGAGTCGTGGCCGAAATCATGGAGAATACAGGTTGAATTTTTAGGTTTCATTCCATCACGGGAGCAAGCATTATTTACAAGCGAAGGCGACATGCACAACACCGAACGACACAACGGAATTCACGAAAGCTAAGTGTACAAAAGAGGGCGGGAAATCATTACCCCTGGTCTTAAATACCAAGACTTATATCTAAACTAAGAAATGAATTAACTTTATCAGTGGATATTTGATAAATCTTTGCTGATTAATTCAAAAAGTCAGTCCTTTTATCACATGAACCCTATCACATATGCCCAAGTGTTATTAATAAGTGTTATAATGCAATTCTGAATAGATGTCGAAGGAGTTAATTTGGAACAAATTTTTATGCCCTTTAATTAATACAATTGCCCTTTAATTAATACAATTTTTTTAAAATTTATTGAAAAGGTTATAAATATGGTATAGGCTTTAGCGATTTTATATTATATATATATATATATATGCTTTAGCGAAGCAGATATAGAATTTAAATAGCTTGAAATTAATAATGTTAGATTATTCTTTTTATGGGGGGGTTCCCCCAGAGAGGCTTAAATTAGAATTCAAATTATTTTCTGAATTTGATGTTCAGATCAAGAGGTCTATCCATACTCTCAGAAAGCATTTGTAATCAATATCATTAATTATTAATTGGAGTTGGAAAGAAACTAAAGAAAAAAATTATAATTAATATAAAAAGACACCAAACAATATGTGTGCTTTTGTATCTTGAGGAATAAACGAATAAAAAAAGAAATGCTACAGTTCACAAAATATCAAACTTCAGTTTAGATTTTATATGTTGATAGGAACTAGAAAATCAAAACCCATTTTGTACCATTGAACTGATTTAATGAATCTGATTTAAATAATGTAATTTTATTTCTACTAAAATGACAAAACTTGAGTACTAGCGAGTTTAAAAACATAAAATGACATGAAAGCTATAGAGATTTAAAAAATTTCACACTTTTATATCTACAATTATTATAATAAAAATTTTATACACCTATAGTTTTAAACGATCAATTTTCAAACATTATTTCAATTTCCCTCCAGCTATATTGCAAATATTTGACAAATTAACAATTATTTTATAGGTTTGCTATTCTAAATTATAGTTTTACACATACACATTCTAATATTATAGTTTTTAGTGACAATTTTTAAAAGATTATTTAATTATTTTTGACTATATCACAATCAGGGTGGATATTAAGATTTTTCCATATTTAGTATAAATTATAGTTTGGCATAGTATAATATTCAAACAAATTAAGTAGTTCTAAGGAAAGGCTAAAAATATAATAATTATTTTATTTTCATTTTTAAAAATATCAAATACTGAAAAAAAAACTTTGTTTCATTTTCCGTTAAAGACAATTTTATTCAAATTACATAAATTGTTATATAATTATTCAATTTATTTGATGTTCTCTATATAAGGAGTCTTTTCCCCAACTGAAATATTCGACTATTTTAAGAAGGATTTATTAAAAGCATAACTGCTGTTTAAATTTATAATTTACAAGGAAATAAATATTATAATTTCTTGCTTAATAATTTAGAATCTTTGAAGCATAATATCTTATCAAATGTGATAGCAAATAAGTGTTAGTAATAAGTATTGAGGAAATGCGTTTGCTTTTAGTTTCATCATCATCAGCTTTAAGATAATTAGATAAAATTATTTAGCAGCAGACATGTGCGTTTTAAAAATGTCTTTGAAATACTTCAACATTGTAAAGTGGTTATTCAATGTATCAATAAAAAAAACTTGTAAGTATATATAAATAGCTTATTAAGAAAATGCTATTATTCAAATATATAACACAAATCAAATAAATTATTTCAATTCAACAGTTTTTAAAATACACAAAATATTCTCTTTCACACTGCAACTTAAATACAATTTTAATCATTGATGGTAAGTAGAAAGATTAATATATGCAAAAAAAGTAAGAAAGAGTAACCAATGCATGAAAAAATATTCATATTACCTAAAAGCATTTTATTTCTTCAAGTTTACACTTGCTTAGTTTTTTCAATTCTATTTTATTTCTAAAAATAATTTTTCAATTATTATTGAATTATTTTTCAATTATTATTAGTATTATTTAAAAAAATTTCAAATAAAATATTATTAATCATTGCTTTAAAATAATTTTATAACAATTTTGTTATATTAGCAAGAGTTACAAGGCAGCTCTTTAAGTCCTTGTCAAAAGAATATTTTTCTACTGTTCGGTTTATTCTATCATCTAGATCAGGGATGCACAACCTATGCACCGCGGGCCAAAATTGGCCCGCATAGCCTTCGAAGTTGGCCCACGAATGTTGTTAATAAAATATGACTCATTTAAAATGAAATGAGACTTTTTTTCAAATGAAAAAGGATAAAAATCTGAAAAGAAAACGATTCTACATCAGAATAAAAAATTAACAGTTGTTCATTAAGTTTATTTACTTTTTATTACGAAGCTTTTCAGTTTGTTCCCTTCATGGCTAACGGCGAGTACGATTTTCGTATAGGAGAAGCTCGCGAACGTGAAAAATTTCCACACATGAAAATGCAGTATGAGGATCCAATTCAAATCTTTCATAAAGCATTTGATGATCGGTTTTCAGATTTTGAAAAGTGTCAAACGAAATTTGATGAATTTTCTTCTCCATTTTCTGTTGATGTTAATCTAGTGGATGAGAGTATGCTGTTAGCCTAAATTGATTTGCAGAAGTCTGATTTTTTTTCAAAAATCAGTTCAAAGGTAAACCGATATTAGAATTTTATAAAGATTTGCTATAGGAATTTTTATGCTTAAAGAAAAATGCAGCTGCATGTGCAACTTTCTTAAAAGCACTTACATTTGTGAGCAAATTTTCTCACTAATGAATTTAAACAAATCAAAATTAAGAATGTGATGAGAACATTTCTGCTGTTCTACGCATTGCTACAACTAATATTAAGCCCAACATAAAATCAATAACTTTAAATAAATTTATTATTTTTACTAATTTTGATTAATTTCTTTCTCAAAATTTAAATTGCTTTCTCTGTATATATTACCCAAAAGTTTTCCTCTGTTATTCTATTTTAAGTTTGCAACCTTTTTAGCAGGAATCTCTTTTTTTTTAGGTTTAGGTAATCGTAGCTATAATGTTTGTGTTCTATTCATTTATTTATTGCATAATGTGTGCATGAATAAAATAAGTAAAGTAATAATTGTAATTCATGCGTATTGCCATAAAAAAAGACTCCAATGTTTTCGCGGTTTTAATAATTTTTAGCATTCATGTGCTTTTTTGGCCCTCGCCATGATCTCTTTTCATATTTTGGCCCCTCATCCTGAAAAGGTTGTGCATCCCTGAGCTAGATTTATATATTTTTTCGCTCTCCCTTTTTCATCTAAATTTAATCTAACCCCTAATCTAAAATAAACTATTAAAAATGTATCTTGCGTTCTTAAAGAAAATTTTATAGTTTTACCGTGAGAAAAAAAATCAAATATTTCTAAGATAAGGACCCTAAATTATGTCACTTAATCTTATTAATGCGAGAAACGCGCATTCTCTTTAGCCCCTCTAGATGCACGCCAAGTTTTCCTGCCAAAGGTGATTAAATTACAGTAAACCTACCATGTGAGCGCAAATGACACCCTCTAATGAGTTAGCGTTAATGAGACTGAGCGCAAGTGACACAATCCCGTAGATGACGGTAGGGTTCATGGGATTCCATATGTTGCCGTGAAATGAAATGAGTAGGGTGACCTGGCGCCTAGCCCCTTCAGGCGCTTATCCCCGGTAATGATAGAATGAGTAGCAACTTGCGGTCATACTTGCCATGATCTCCGTAGGAGTAGGACAGATGGTAACGACAGGACTGCCGAAGCTGAAATGAAGCCCACTGGTTCAAGTTCAATGGTATGCTTGTCGGGGCACCCGTCCTCGAAAAAGATAACTATCCCCTTAGACGATCAAAACCGGTTAAACATGACGTTTAGTATTTTGCCATGAACTGAATACGTTCGTGCAGTGATGGTGGAGCAGACAGAAATGAGCTGTTTCCTCTGAAGCCGCAGTTACACGACCTGTGAATCTTCAGACGAGCCACGCGTTCCCCCTTTTTACCCCTCTTGCGGTTTCTCGGGGTGCTTTAATGTCTGTGGACCCGTCCGAAGTTTTCCCGAAAATTGTCGGTAAAGTGTCCAGGCATCAAAGGACCCACAAAAACCGCAAGAGGGGTAATACGGGGGAACGCTTGGCTCGTCGGAGATTCGACGCGTCGTGTAACTGCAAAGCATTAGGCAGGTGGGATTGAAAGCGAGAGCTGTCTTAGCCAATAGGAAGCCTGCTGTCCAGGGGAGTAGGAGAGGATGACGCAAGGAGAATTTCGAAGAATTTTGGGTGATGATGATGGATAAACTATTGTAGGTGGAACAATCGGGAGCTAGCCTTTTGGCAGTTGAGTAGGTTGGTTTTTTGAAAAACTTAACCGATGAGAATATAATGAGCTTCTTTTCTTTCTTATCCTGGCTAGTTTTGTAGCTTCTATTAGTTAAAGGAATTCCTGTAGAATTTCTCTAAGTTACCTGAGGATTTGGAGGGTTTCGAGGATAGATGGGAGGTCTTTAATGGCTTTTAAAGTTGGGGGGATCTTCTGTTGTTTTTTTTTGTCACTGAGTCTGTCTGGTTTGATTGATTACTGACCCTCTAGCGATATCGGCATATGATCGTCTACTGTTCCTGATGGATATCTTGGGGAATTTTTTTCAACCTTTCCAGGCGGCTGAGTGGCCGGTTTCTAGGCAGTTTATACAAACTGGATCTTGATTTTTTTTCCCCTTGGATCTCGCAGTTTTTTGTGCTATGTGCGCCTCTACATTTTATACATTTCGGTGTAATCCTGCAATTTCTAGCGAAGTGTGAAATCCAGCAAAATTATAACAAATCATTGCGGTTGATTTCTTTCTGAAACTTTCGATTTTAATTCTCAGATGGAGCAGGTATTTTCCGTTATAAATGTTGATGGATTTCCAGGGTTATATTATTTCAAGTAGAAATATTGGGTAAAGGGTTTTCAATCGATAATTTTTAAGTTGAGAAATCCTGATGACTTCATATTGTAAGTTTGATAATTCTCGAACAATGATTTTTCTCAGTGTCTCCAGGGAAGCCTTTTATGATTATTTTAAGCGGTCTTTCGTCGACATTTTCAGAGAGAGCACAAACTCTTCTTTTTTCTCAGTAAGAAGTTTGACATTTTCTCACTCTTCATCACTATCTGGCTGCATGGCTATTATATTCTAATTAATGTGTTGGTTGTTTTCGGATAAATTTTGTGGATTTCCTGGAGAGTTAAGTTGTAATTGTTCTTGAGTTTTAGGTTGATTGCTGCTGGCTTAGGTAGAATATCTTTCTGTTTTTCGTGCTGTTCGGTTAAAATTTAGAATTTATTAGCAGTTCCCATGGGTTTTTTAATAAGATCAGTTCTTAATTTTTTTTAGCTGCCTTCTTAGGATTAACTAGTTGAAAATCGTCGGTTTTGTTTCTTTCAGAGGGTGGATTTTCGATATCCATATCCTTTGTATTGAATTCATCTAGTTGAATTTCGAAGTTTGGTAGTGGCATATTTCTTTTATCGGTCTTTTCAACTAAATCGCAACAGTTTTGTTTATTAGTTGGATCTTTTAATTTGGTTTCTTTTGCACTAGCTTGCGCTAGTTGTACTTGTGTTTTTGTAGGGATGGATGCTATAGAAGCCTTTTTCTAATTTCAGAATATTTGATGGGAGTATTATTTCTGTAACGACTAACATCGGATCTTGGGGATGATTTATGGGATGCGCTTGAGCTTGCTATGCTATGATGGCTTACAATAGACATTTCTCTATTAAAAACTTCAGCACTATTCGCAGTTCTCAAAATTTCTTCAAACGTGAATTTGCTTAAAGCTGCTGCCAAATTGTCATAAGCGTGCTTGAAAATTGCATTAATATCAGTATTCATCTTCCACGTCTGTCTCCTATCCTGGCTGGAGACTCGAATGAAAGAAGCCCACTGTAATTGAACCAGTTATGGAGAACCCGCTTCTTATTCAGAAGCTATCTCTTTCTTGGCGATGTTCAGCCTTGCTGCGGAAGTGCCCTGCTCTGAGTCCAGCATCTTTCTGTGGTCTCTTTTGCTCTGTAGCTATGGCAAGATCTTGGGTCTGGGTGGGAGAGTGGTTGTGGCCAATGGCAGTGCAGAGTCTAGAAGGGGTGGGAGGGTGAGAGAGTATGCTAGAGTGCCGTGTGCAGACGGCAGTGTAGAGGAGATTTTGGCAGTTGAGAGGTTTGTTGCTGAGGATAATCTATTGTTCTCTAACAACAAATGAGGAGTTAAGCTCCACATAGGGTGTGTAGTTAGAACATGAGACTTTGGAGATATTTTGGAAATTTGCTATATGGTGCTATTTCGGGGTCTTTTAATTTTTATATCTGGAGTATATTTATCTATATTTTTGATGGCTTCATTTTCATTATTGTCCATTCTGTTGAAGAATTCAATGCAAAGTTTCCGTAAAGTTTCATTGAAGGAGTTATAGTTTAGTGCTTTGGTGATGTCCGCCGTTCTCATGTACCAGGTTGCTTTACAAATATTACGTATTACTCTATTGTGCTGTTGTTGAAGAATTCTCAAATTGGTTTTAGCGGCGTAGCCCCAAGCAGGGCACGCGTACATGAGTACTGTACGCAAATAGGCTGTAAATATAAGCATTTTCATGTCCCTATGCTATTTTGAGTTATGGGCTAACAGGGGGTAAAATTTACGTGATAAAGCTCGAAACTTTAATGTAGATAAAATGTTTTTCCAAGTTAGTTTTCTGTCGAGAATTAATCCTAAATATTTAGCTTCCTGAGACCAGGGGATGGGATTATTCTTGATTTTTAATTTCGGAAAGTTTGGTTGTCGTTGACCCCTGTGGAACATGGCCGCTTCAGTTTTTGTTGCATTTAATTAGATCTTCCATTTCTGGAACCATTCCTCCAGTTTGGATAAATGCCTATTCAGCGCGATATGTACATATTTTGCATTTTTATTTCTAGCCAGTATCGCCGTGTCGTCTGCAAATAAGCATAACAAGGTGCTGAACTGCTTAGGCATGTCGTTTATGTATAGTGTAAATAGAACTGGTCCTAGCTTGTAGACCTGGGGAACCCCAGCTCGAATTGTCTTGATAGTGGATAGTTCATGTTGGACCCTGACTTTAAAAGACCTGTCAGTGAGGTAGGACTCCATGATGTTAATCAGATAGCCTGGAATCTGATTTTTTTATTATCTTGTAGATGAGCCCGTTTATCCACACTCGGTCGAATGCTTTCTGTATGTCAAGGAAGACGGCACCTGTTTTTTGTTTATTAGTGAAACCTTCTGTTATGTACTCTACTACTCTGACTAATTGATGAGTCGTAGAGAGGTTTGGCCTAAACCCAAATTGCTCTGGACACAGTATGTTGTTTATTTCAAGGTGTGTATTTAACCTCTTGAGTATGATGCTTTCAGCAATTTTGCTAATAGTTGAAAGTAGTGATATTGGTCTATAGCTAGCTGGGTCTGTAGGGTCCTTTCCTGGCTTAAAAATCGGGACTACCGTCGCCGTCTTCCATCGCGTTGGGAAGTGCACGAAGCCCACTGGAGCTGTGCTGCGTCTTAAGTAGTGGTGGAGATTTGATCGGGACTGACCAATAGGAATGCAGGATTAGAGAGCTGGACGATCGAAAGCTCCAGTGTTTATATTCTTGGCACTAGCGTCTCAATCGCAAAGTAATCCCTATGGGATGGACGAATCCATCGCGAACTGTACTTTTTACAGGTGGAGACGTTTGAGTGAGAAGGGCACTAGGGATAAGCGTTGTCTTTTAAATGTTGAGTTGTATCACAATGCTTTTCCCGGCGAGTTGGGAACGAACGGTGTCTTTTTCTAAACCACGTGTCGACTGATTAACTTAAAACATTATTTAAGCAATCATTTTACTTATTTAGTGGATATTTAATACAAATTTTGTAGTTTTTATGTATTTAGTGGCTTTTACTCGTTTTCTACTGTTGTTTATTGATTTCTATTTTTAGAGGCTTCTGAATTTGCTAATATTAATGAATTTTGAAAGTACTTTTTGTCTGTATACTTTTCACTAATATTTAATGTGCACTGTTTCTGAAAAAAAAAAGTATTTTAAAACATTGTAGGAATACAATATATTTGTTGTCAGAGAAAAATATTTTTCTAATGATTATATTTCCCTTCACACGATACAACAACTTTTATCTATTTCTTTAATAATTTCTAAGCTCAACAATTCTATTTTTTAAAAATTGTTACCCTGTACTAAAAAAATAAAATAAATTGCATTCTGCTATTTCTAATTTTAAGTTATGATGTGAGAACATTTGTTTTGTGAAATTAATTTTGATTTTACTGAAAGTTGGATTATTAAATTATAGCTAATTACAAGTGCATTAATAAATTGAAGAATCCAGAAAATTAAAAAGAATACACTTCTTGAAGTAAAAATACTCTTAATACTTGTAGAAGTATTTTCTATTATTTGATTAGTGTTAGGAGTAGATGTTTTAATGAGAATTTAAACATTGGAGTGATTTTGCATTTCCTGCAGTTATAATTTAAAGATATTTATAGGTGACTAATTTTTATGGCATAAAATCTCATTCCCAAAACTATCATGCTTTTGTACCATAAATACATACACATTTCAGATACTATCAAGGGAACAATACGTGTTGCATTTATTTTCCTTCAGATAATTTCAGCTGTAAAACTTCTAAAAATAACAATGCAATTGGGAATTCTTTTGAAAAAGTTTTTAAATAATGTAACATACTGTAATATTTTATACATAGCTTCATGGGGTCTATATTAGATTGTAGCAAGTGCTCAAAAATTGATTTTTCCGAAGCAGTTGCAAAAATTAGTAGCTTGAATCTGAACATTTTTTAAAGATAAAAAGTAACAGACTATGATTTGCACGAAGATATAACAGCGTTCTAACTACTTAGGTAAATAATTCCTTCTTCCCATATTTTATTGAATTTTGATTCTTACACTGCAAGTATGTTTTTAAATTGAATTAATTTTTTCATATTATCATCCATTGTCTTATTCTTCATAAAGTATACAAATTTCGCTTAGAATGTTGTGTATAATTTGTTCACATTATATGTCTTTATTCATTGCTTTTGTTAGTTTTAATTCCATTTTCTAAAATTAACAGTTCAATTTAAAATATTTGCTGAGCAATTTGTTTTTTTTTTTTATTATTTGAATTGTGAAAGTTATTTAGTAAAGTATTTTACATCCAAAGCATCTCATATTATGTAATGTCAATGTCTGTTGGCCGAGCTCAGAGAAATACCCATATATAAATGTTTTACATTTTTAAGATAGTTTAAATAAATAAAACAGTGTAGTTGCTTTTTTTAAATTGCTAACTACTACAAAAAAAGACGTTTTGCAAACATTCAGCAAATTTTAACCTGAAGGATACATGATGCTTAATGGTTTTTATATGTTAACTGAGAGTATATTACAAGTTTTATGATTAGCAGCCATTTATATCTTGGTTTCCTCAATGAATTTCAAGCAAACTTAATGAAAACAAATAGATTATTTTCTTAACTATTTTAGAAAAATCAGCTGGCATATAAATATTTAAAATGAGTTTTAATCAAAATACTTTCATTCATGATTACTATGTTTTCTTGACTTTTCAGACTTGTCACAACTTTGTGTCGACGACTACAAACTTATGTGTTCATTATTATAATAGTATAAAATTATAGAAATATATTTTACTCATAGAAAAGAGTATATATTTGTATAAATACTAATAAAAAATGGAAACTATTTTCATTGCATTCTTTTAATATATTTTATTACATAAGGTTAATTTGCTTCAAAAATTCAAATAACACAAATTAAGTTTATGAAATGCTGAAATAGTTTCTAATAAAGCTGCAAGGCTTATTTATAGAATTTCATTTTGTCATTATTCTGTTGTTAAAATAGTAGAATCTTTAGTAATGTGTAAACTTGCACTATCATTTTAATCAGATAAACATTAAGATTTAGGTAATAAGAACTTTGACAAACTAAACAAAACTAATTAGGATTTTTCAAATAAATTAATAAGTAACTCACAAAAGGAAGATGAAACAACACTTTATTCCTAAACATTGCAAATATGATTTTATATCACTGAACAATAATATGACAGAAATTACCTTGTGCGAATTTATTCACATTTTGAAGTTGTATAAAGTTAACAATTGATGTTTTATTTTTTGTCTCTCTAAAAACTACAGAATTAAGATATGAACTTATTAAATTTTAGTCAAAAAATTGTGTGATACTGTGCTAGATATTATTTAATTTCATATGTTGAATTATGTGTTCTGTTATTTGTATTATGCTGTCAAACACATAAGAATTTGGTATTTGACTTTTTCCGAGTATGATTTCTTCATTCAAAATTTAACATTAGCTTGTTATTTAATTTTAGAATTTTTGGGATATAATATTCATACTGCTAAATATGAAAAAAGTAACTGCTATGTGATTTAGCAGGTAAAATCAATTCTTTCCTAACTATAATTTATTTGCTCCAATTTTTACTTTTCTAATATGAATTCTTCATATCACATTTCAAAAAATTGGCGTAATTAAACTACAGGGTGACCATAAAATAATTTTCCCCATTTGGTGGCATCTGCTACTAAATAGAATGAACTTAAACTCCATTAAACCTCTATTAAAGGGGGGAAAGGTTTTCATACGGATACATATTGGTGCTACTAGAAATAGAACATTAGGGTTCCAAGGCTCATGTGGAACCTTTTCATTATAACATAGATAATGATTTCTTTTATTTCTATATTATGAAACTAAAATACCTATACCACATTACCTCTTCATTTATAATGTAATTTATACATTTCTACATGATATATGATCCGTTTATGTAATGCAACACAAAACCCACATCGTTCTCTGCCAAAACACGATTCAACTAACTGAACCGGGAAAAGTTTTGTGATACAACTCAACATTTAAAAGACAACGCTTATCCCTGGTGCCCCTCTCGGTCGAAAGTTCCGGCCTGCGAAAAGTACAGTCACTGATGGATTCGTCCATCCCATAGGGATATACGTTGCGAATGAGACGCTAGTATTCCTGGCTAGGTTAGTGGGTCGATGGAGTGGCGTGTGTCAGGACTATGTTATTGGTTGATGGCAGGGTGGGGGCTGCGGGAGTATACCGTTGCCGCTATTACAAGGAGATTATTTGATTTTCAACTGTTTTTAAGACAATAAAAATTATTAGGGGAGAAGAATAAAGAATTTTAAAGGAGAATATTATGCGGTCTTTTAGAATTGACATTAGGGGGATAATCAGGAATACTAGATATTGCTTCATTATCAATATTGTTTAAATAACTGAAGAATCTGATGGCAAGTTTTTTAATGAATTGATTTAGAGGGGTTTAATCAATCCATTTGTACATGTTTGAATTATGCATGTAGGGTCTCATAATGCATATATTTCTAATTAAACTATTTTGTAAGCGTTCCATTCATCTTAAATTAGTCTTGGTGACACTTATTTTTTTTAATACAAAATAATTAAACAATTAGAAAAATAATATTAAGACATGTTGGCAAATTGTGTTGTATACTCTCTTCCAGAGATAGAAACCATTCCCTTAAATGCTAATTAAAGCATGTATAAAAAATAATCAGCCCTTACCTGGTAGAGAGCTTCATCACACGCACTTTGAATGTTCAAATTGATCATGGTATTCGACAAGGTACGTCCCATGTAGTACTCAAGGGACAAATAGTACACTCTCTGAAATAAAAATCAAAAATAAGATAAGAAGATCGAGATCTATGGGGAAAGAAATAAACATATAAGGTCTAAAAAATGCACTTTAAAACAATTTTTCTAAAAAGTAGAAAAATAGTTTTGAAGTTTGAGGATCAAAACAAGTTTCAAAACATGAACTTGATGGAAATAATCTATGGTTGCGATTAAAATGTTAGTTTGCCTAAAATGTTTAAATTTTTAATGATTAGGAAATTTCTTTATAATATTCATTGTAGCTTAATTTTTTAGCACCTCACATTTTTACTTTTTGTTTTAAACTAGATTTTCTATAAAAAATATTTTTTAGAATATTAATTAGAACATAATTTTAAAAACTTTATTAACTTTTAACTTTTTATTTCATTTATAGTTCATTACAAATTTGAGACCAAGAATATCATTTTTCTCCAATTCCCCTATCAGATTTATAAAAATATTAAAACAATATATTGTCATCGAGAACACAAAATTGCATAAATTTTCAGAATTCTAGAACATCAAGAGGTGAATGAAAAATAAATTACATTATTGCATCTTCCTAAACAAAAAACATGCAAGTTAAATGCATTTTTTTATCCGCAGCGACAGATAGAAAATAAATCGAAAATCAAAATAAATTTTTTAAAAAAATGAAAGAATCCGCATGCAAATATTGAAAATTTACTAGCACAATATTGTTAATGTTCGAAGAAAATTTTGAACCGAACAGGAAGGAGTTCGAATTGTTCCTGGCAGATGACAGAAACGCTCCCTAAGCGTCGTCAACAGGGAGATCTGCAAAGGATTGTGTCACTTGCGCTCCGTCTCATTTGCTCTAACTCATTAGAGGGTGTCATTTGCGCTCACATTGTAGGTTTACTTGAATTTAATCACCTTTGGCAAGAAAACTTGGCGCGCATCTAGAGGGGCTATAGAGAATGCACGTTTCTCGCATTGATATTAAGTGAGATAATTAAGGGTCATTTTCTTCGAAATATTCGCTTTGTTTTCTCATTGTAAAACTGAAAAATTTCTTTAAGAACGCTGGGAACATTTTTGAAAGTTTATTTTAGATTAGAGATTAAATTAAATTTAGAGTGAAAACGTAGAGCAATATTATATTATATATATATATATATATATATATATATATATATATATATATATAGGGAGAGAGAGAGAGAGAGAAATAAACCGAACAGTAGAAAAATACTCTTTTGTCAAGGATTTAAAGAGCTGCCTTGTAACCCTTGCTAATATAACAACATTGTTGTAAAATTATTTTAAAGCAATGGATAAGGAAATTTTATTCGAAAAAATAAATAACTTGTAAATAATAACAATAGTTGAAAAATAATTCAATAATAATTGAAAAATTATTTTTAGAAATAAAATAGAATTGAAAAAACTAAGCAAGTGTAAACTTGAAGAAATAAAATGCTTTTAGGTAATATGAATATTTTTTCATGCATTGGTTACTCTTTCTTACTTTTTTTGCATATATTAATCTTTCTACTTACCATCAATGATTAAAATAGTATTTAAGTTGCAGTGTGATAGAGAATATTATTTGTATTTTAAAAACTATTGAATTGAAATAATTTATTTGATTTGTGTTATGTATTCGAAAAATAGCATTTTCTTAATAAACTATTTGAATACTTACAAAAAATTGTTGTTGTTGTTTTATATATTGCATAACCGCTTTACTATATTGAAGTATTGAAAAGAAATTTTTAAAAACTACATGCCTAATGCTAAATAATTTTATCTAATTATCTTAAAGATTATGATAAAAGATAATGATGAAACTAAAAGCAAAAGCATTTCCTTAATACTTATTATTAACACTTATTTGTTCTATATTTGACAGATATTATACTTCAAAGATTCTAAATTATTCAGCATAAAATTAAAATATTTATTTCCTTGCCAATTATAAATTTAAACAGCAGTTATGCTTTTAAAAAATCCTTCTTAAAATAGTCAAATATTTCAGTTGGGGAAAAGACTCCTTGTACAGAGACCATCAAATAAATAAGGTAATTATGAATAATTACATAACAATTTATGTAATTTGAATGAAATTATTTTCAACGGAAAATGAAACAAAGTTTACCCTCATATAAATGTAAGGCAAGTAAATATCCAAATAACCAAAAATATGTGAAATTTTTTTAAAATGAAAATAAAATAATTATTTCATTTTTAGCCTTTCCTTAGAACTACTTAAATTATTTGACTATTATACTATGCGAAGCTATAATTTATACTAAATATAGAAAAAGTCTTTAATATCAACCCTGATTGTAATATAATCAAAAGTAATAACACAATCTTTTAAAAATTGTCCCTAAAAATAGATATATCAAATTTTATAATAGCAAACCTATAAAATAATTGTTAATTTGTCAAATATTTGCAATATAGCTAGAAGGAAATTAAATTAATGTTTGAAAACTGGACGTTAAAAACTATAGATGTATAAAATTCTTATAATAATTGTTGACATAAAAGCGCCAAAAAATTTTAAATCGCCCAAGCTTTCATGCCATTTGATGCTTTTTTAATCGCACTAGTACTATGTCATTTTATTTATTTAAGTTTTATGTCATTTTATTAGAAATAAAATTACATTAACATTTATTGAAATCAGATTTGTAATGAAATAAAAATGTAAAAACATCTAGAGAAGTGGATTAATTTGATTATGAGATTTTGCCAATATTTGCAAGTTTATATTATATTATATATATCAGCAGATAAATAATAGATTTCAAGTGTTTTTCTGTATAATCAATACTGCTTTTATACAGATAGATGTCTTGTAATGTCTGATAGAAAATGCATATTTTACAAAAAATAAAGAAAAAAAATAGTGGTCTAAAGAGCATTTTCACACGCGAAATTTGAAAACTATATCTTAGATAGCATAGGATATCTAATACTCAGGTAATTGCATTTTGAGGCCATGACAAAACATAAGTTTTGGCTTCATATTCAGGCTTTAGCGATACAACTGTATAAATTAACAAAAAAAAAATCTAATATAATTGCTCAGAAAATAGAATGATTTGTGCTTTCCGCACAATTATCATTCTATAGATTTTGTTTCCTTCGCCATTATAATTTTTACAGTAAGAAGAAAATGTGTTTGGTATTGCTTACTTTAAAAAGAATATTTCCAAAAAAGCATAAATAAGAAAATTTGTCACATTATAATAATCTAAATAGAATTTCACCTTTCTAAGAAATACACTTTAAAGTAGAATAAAACATAGTTTATTAAAATTATTTCATTGATTCAATTAAAGAAAATGATTCCCTAAAATACATCACTAATCTTTTTATGCTCAATAATACAAAATATGTTTTGATTTTCGAGTTCATATTAACTTGTAAAATCTAAACTCAAGTTTGGAATTTTATGAAGGAGCATTTCTTTGTTTTATTCGTTTGTTCCTCAAGATATAACAGCACACATATTATTTGATGTCTTTTTATATTAGTTATAATCTTTTTGCTTTAGTTTTTTTCCTTCTCCAATTGATGATAATGATTATAACTGCTTTCTGAGAGTAAAGATAGACCTCTTGATCTGAACATCATATTTAGGAAATAATTTTAATTCTAATTTAAGCCTCTCTGGGGGACCCCCCCCATAAAAAGAATAATCTAACATTATTAATTTCAAGGTATTTAAATTCTATTTCTGCTTCGCTAAAGCCTATATTATATATATATATATATATATATATATATATATATATATATATATAATCACAAATTTGTAACCTTTCAAGAAATTATTTTAAAAAATAGCCTGGAATTGTATTAATTAAGGGACTTAAAAACTTGTTCCAAATTAACACCTTCGCACCTATACAGATTGCATTATCTTAATAACACTTGAGCATATGTGAGGGAGTTATACAAGACTGGCTTTTTGAATGTCAGTAAAAATTTATCAAATATCCAACGATAAAGTTATTTGATTTCTTAGTTCAGGTATAATGTCATTAAAAATTAACTGAATTTATCGGTACCATACCGTATACTTCTGTTGAAAATGGGACCAACTGGAGAACTTTTAAAAACAGAAACATGCAGAATATGAGCAGAAAACTGCAGGTGGTGATGATGAATTTCTTGCAAGAATTGTTTTCACTTTTCTAAACGTGAAATTAATGCTTCTATGGAAATCAAAGCAACATTTGTCTTTCCGAGTAACATTTTTCGGAAAAGGAAGATTTGATTTTGCTTAAGAAACGGCCTATTTGTTTGATTTTAGACGTCGATCGTGTATTCTCTATGAATACCACTTATTAAAGTTGAAATATTCTTTGCAAGTCAATTTTTTTGAGCTCTAGATTGACTGCAAAACAGTAACCTAAAAAGTAGAGAAAAATGTCAAAATCTTTCATCATATATATGACACTTTATTCTCACTAGTTCTTTCGGGTTGAAGAAAGGAATCTACTAATTTCAACCACTAAGCCTATTAAAATGTTGGGATTTGGATTTGAATTTTTTTGGATTTTAATGGCACAAGAGCCATGGTGTTGACTATGCTGCGCCAAACTGTAGTTTTTGGAGATAAAAATATAAATTGTTAGCCATTAAAGGCAATATGAAATTGTTTGAAAAAGTTGTAAAAAAATTAAATATGAGGATAAAAACCTATTGATTTCAAAAACGCGAAAAGATGAGCATGTGGTGTTTTATCAAGCAAATGAGATAACGTGAAGTTGTTGAAATGATATGAACGTTGAGAACTAAAATTTGGACATTCACTGATAATATGGTAAGCTGACATGATGCAATTGCATTGAGAGCACAGGTTGTATGACAGATGCGTACAACTTCTTTGCGTACAGGTCGTAAAAGTATAATAAATCATGCGTAGCTCTTTGAAAAAAGGGGGAAGAGAGTAATTAGTCTAGGTTTGTTAAAACTTATGTTATTTGTTGGCAAGAGTTTTGGCGAGGAAAAGTATTGGCCTTTTAACTGAATTTTGAGGCTTAAACACAAAGAAAAAACTTTTGTGTTTGTGTGCTCTGTACAAATCAGAGCAGGAAAAGAAATATTTTTTTTTTTTTTTGAAATTTTAACTAACAAAAAATTAACAGAAACATTGACTTTTTTCCATGATACCTTTCTAAAATTTTACAATAAAAATAATTTTTACAACATTTTAAAATTAAAAAAATTTAATGATATCAAATTTTTTACCGTATTATTTTTTTCATACTTAATATGTATAACAAAATTTTAAGTTTAAGAACGCTCTGGGGTGGGGACAATTGAAATTTTCATCAATCATTAATCATAGCTGACAAACAGGATGGCCAAAGGTGGAAAGCATAAAATATGCGACTAAATATATTAAGAACGCTTGCAAATCATATGAATTATCAGCATTATTCCTTCAGTGTCAAACTATACTTAACATAGTTCTTAAATAAAAATCTATGAATAAAAAAAATCTAAAATAACAAAATTCAATTCTAAAAATGTGTCACTGAAATGCACTTCTCCAAATATTAATTGCACTTTCTCATAAATATCTTTGTATTAAATTTATTATCTCTACTTTCAAATGTCTATGTTTTAAATAGGCAGATAGACGCATATATATACCATTCACTTTTATTTTTGGAAGAAAGTCTAATTTTGTGAAGTAAAATTTTTAGATTAAAGTCAGAATATTCTACACTTGAATTTTTGAATAATTTTAAGCGAAAAATTTGAAGATACCTGTAAAATTTAAAGCATAAGCTCCTGTGTTAAAAATTCATTTCTCTCTCTCTCTCGCTCTGTGTGTGTGTGCGTGCGTGCGTGCGTGTGTGTTATCTAGAAATTTATTAAGTTCCTAAAACAGTTTTTATGCTATTTTATGAATTAAAATTGAAATTCGAGATATTTTAATGGAACATTACAATGGAAAATTGTGTAACAATATGTTAGAAAGCCCTTTATTACTACTTTTTTAAAAATTTATCCTTTTACTATTTATTTCATTTTCATAGCATTGCACTGTACTGAATATTATTTAAAAATATTCTAAGTGAGATTTCTTTTGTCTTTCATGTCATTTCATTGGAAACCTTGTATTTTTATTGATTTTCCATTCATGCTGTAAAAGTAGAATGTTTAGGAAGCATATGAAGAATACTTATAATAACTATTAATCGCTAAATGCATATGTATTTAGTAAGTAAACATAATATTCTAGTTAGATAAAGAAGTACTTAAATATGACAAATCTCAAAAGAAAGTGATTAGTAAAAAAATGTAACAAAGAAATGTACTCCTCAAATTAAAAATTAAAAAAGAAATCGAATAAATCTGGGAGAACAGAAAAAATAGTCTGAAAAATTGGGAAATGCTGGAAAAAAATTCTTACTCTCATGTGTAAATTAAAATCTTAAAATTAGTTTCGGTAAATTTTCTTTAATAATTTTTTAAATTTTAATTGACAAACAGAAAATTTTAAATTTGTAATTGTACTTCCACTGCGAAGCTGGTTTCTTAAAAACTTATATGAAATGGGAAATTAAAATCCGTGGATGAAAGCTTTTTTTACAACTTACGGCATATCAAGAATAGCTTTTGTATTTAATTCCTTCTTACAAATCATTTCAATAATATTGACCTCATTTATTTATACTTCCAACTTAAAAAACAGCTTATATTTAAATAACATACATTTCAGTGTCCGAACTCATTGAATTAAACAAATGAATCAAAAAGAAACAAAATCAAAACTAATGAAAACGAAACTCTTTCGTTTAATGCAAATCGTGGAATTTATGTAAAGTAAAGTATTTTCTAAAATCTAAATTATTTTTTCGAAGGGGATGCAGTATTTATATGAGAAGAAATTCATAGATTTTTATCATACATTTTTGACTAAATTCCTCTAAAAGCAATTCATGTTTCATCGGAAACAAAGTGGAAACTTTGTTTAATGAATTTTAAAATGCACTATACTCTATTAAACAATAAGTCATTAAGTATTCCAAATTGAGTAAAACACCATGCTAACTTTCACCAAATCTGACACTTTTAAGATAACGTTTAAAATGTTGCAACCTCTTCTAGAATTGATCCTTTAACAGTAACAAAACCGCCTTGGAAACAAGACCGTTGATTGACAGTTTTACGACTGGTACGCAACGAGTGTACGCATCTGTCCCACTACGGAGAGCACATTGGTGCCTCTTCTCCAAGAAGCAGGTGGCGATGGGTGAATCTAGTGTGACCTATGCGCAAACGGGTTATAATTGTGTCTGATTTTCTATTTGGAAGGCAGAGCCAAGGTTCAATATGAGGTTTGACACTACGAAGTTTGTTTTCTGTTAACAGGTCCCTAGGGAACTAAAAACGTTATTGCATTCAAAAATGAGAGCAGCATTATGATTGCATACAAAATAAACTATTATCATCCTCTCTCTCCATTCTCTCTCTCTCTCTCTCTCTCTCTCTCTATATATATATATATATATATATATATATATATATCCATAAACTATGAAAAGTGCTTCTAAATTTAAAACTAAGAGTACCTGCAGGATTTCTGGATAGAAGTGCGAAATTTTGTACGTATAAATGAAAATAAAACAATAATTATGCTAATTCACACTTGAAATTATGATGGACCTATAAAAATTGATTTTTATGCAATTTTTGTTCAATCGCCTACCTTATTTACTGAAATTTTGTAATTTTAAGAATGTCTGGATGCAGCATTTAAAAAAGAAAAAACTTATTCCTAAGTGCAACGATATAATGATTTTTAGAAGAAAAAAAAGTTTTTTCAGAAACCTTACTGACATAGATAAGAAATTAATCTTATCTTACGCCTTAATATTTAAAAATTTAATATTGTAATTTCAATTTCGGTCACAAAGGTTCATGTGACCGAATTATGAATTTACATGAATCTATACTTTTGGCAAGAAACTTAGGAAAAAAAAATAACGAATAAAATATAAAGTAACATATTTAAATTTCTAGCTTTGTTTCATGCTTAGATCTAGGATAAATTGAAAATTGGTATTAAATCATTGGTGGCGCTTTTAAAAAAATTAGACAGAAATTTACTACTTTATTACTTGCAGATAAAAATTTAGCACATCATACTTTATCCGAGAACTAAGCGCTTTAATGTAGTACGTTTAGATGCTGCACTTAAGTAATCTATTTCAGTTTTGAAAGAATTTCAGTAATTATCAACACTTTTTAATTGAAATTGTTTTTTCCCCTGAGAATTAACCAGCTGCCGTTTTTTGAAATTATAAACATGATTCTTATAATTTATTTTAGCCGAAGTGCTTATTATTTTGCAAAAAAAGATAACTTATATGAACAGCTTTAACTCAAAAAATACATTAGCTCATTTCAAGAATTCGTTTGTAGAATATATATATAAACAAGCATTCATACATATTCAAAGAACTAAACATTATTAATGTCCATTTAAATTTGAATTTAAAAAAAACTTTCTACGTATATTTTTTTCCATTTTTTAAAAAATAAAATTGAACTTTAAGACTTATAAAGAATAAATCCTCTTAAAATTAAAAATATACAATTCACTTTAATAGATTAAATTTGTATTATGTGCATCAAAATTATATTTTTTATAAATGTCTTCAGTGTAGAAAAATTATGAACATGTTCCTTCATAATAAATTTTTTAAGCAAATCTCATTCATTCTATTTATTACTTTTATCATTCGTTTGAAACGCGGTGACGGCCATTAGCATTTTTCCCACGGAAGTCTTTGTTCGTTATCCGAGACACGGAGTAGCATCGATTGCCATATGACGATATCGGCACCCTCTAATGAGTTAGCTTATTCGATATAGGCAATCGTATCATCGATTGCCATATGACGCACATTTTAAAATCGCCAAATTTTACTTACAAAGATTAAAGTTATAATGTGGCACCCTTTTTAATGCTTGAGCGCAAATGACACCCTCTAATGAGTTAGCGTTAATGAGACTGAGCGCAAGTGACACAGAACCATCCACTGGATATAAGCTATTAAAGCTTTTATTAAGAACATTTCCATTTGCGCCACAAGCTTTTTGCGCTATTTTAGTTTTGTTTTCAGATTTTTAAAAAGTTTCTTAAAAAATGCTTTTATAGTATTCATAAAATTCATTACCAATGAAAACGGTTTAATAATAAACAATACGCAATTTGAATAAAGAGATAATTAAAATAATTTAAGCCTTTTTTAAAATAAATTGTAATAAAAACAGTATGCAGCAATGTGAAAACTATACATTAAAATTTTAAAATAAACATTACATATTAAAAGTATTCGAAGCCTAGTAAGAAGAAATACGGTATTGCCTTTTTGATCGAACGCATAGTCTCTCAAACTAATTCAATAGAGTAGACGCAAGTTACAGGGTAATTTAATAAAAATAATTCAAAAGCAACTGAATTTGAATAGCAAAATAATTTTAGTTTGGTTAGAGACACTATCATAATTATGTTAATAGGAAATAAAAAAAATTGGAGTTCGCTATAGAAGTAATAAAATTCGCAGGAGGAGGAAAAAAACCTCATTCAAATAGATTAGCAGAACTGTTTTATAGCACTATTTCTCCTAAGACAAAGACTTTCTTTTCACAATACATTTTTCATTATACAATAACGATACACATTTTTCCCTCACTATCGCTGCGGAATCTCGGAAATTCTATCTAAAATAGTTAATCTATCAAAAATGAAAAACTTAGTAAAATGCAGCAACAAACACTTCGCTGAAGCACGTTACAACGTAAGATAATCCATTTTCTCTGCAACGAAACAATGGAACACTAAAACGGGAATCTTAAGAATTCGAATACATATTGCTTTAATGACGCAGTGAGTAATAATCACTTGATATATGCGACGATTTTCATATTTTTACTTTCGCGCAAGCAAAAGATGGAATTCGACCTTCGATGCTTGAGACCTCCCGAATTCGAAAAAAAGCAGAAAAATAGTAGATTTCTACCCAAATGTAGATAAAATTCATCCACGAGAATTTTATGTGCACGGGAACTCAAATGAATCAAAGATAGGATGATCCAAATGAAACAAACAGCACCGACTGTGCAAAAAATCGCGATCAAAATGAATCTCGATTTCAGCAGAAAAACGGTTTATACTTTGGTCAAAAGGGAGAAACGACGCTGCTGTACAAATAAGCATTTTTGAAAACATTCTGCTTTTCGGAAAAGCTCTGAAGTTAAAATGTGACATTATAAGAGGAAATTAAAGAGTTTCAAGTGCAATAAGAAAAAAAAATCATTATAGATTTATTGCAATTGCACGACGCCGTTGTCTCGTTGTATTGCACGACGAGAAAAATTTTTATTAGCTTCTAATAACGTATACTTAGAATTTTTAAAAATGTCTCGTCTGAAATTTAATTTTTAAAAGACAGCCACAAAAGATAGTTTAAAATATTTAGAAGATAAAAATTTTTAATTAAAACTCATATTACAGCTATTCAATCCGAAAGTTTGCATTTTTTCCAAGTGTGAATTTAAGTATTTTTCAGAAAAATTTCGAATTGGTAACATTAGGACAATGTAATGAGAGCATTTCTTAAATGCGATATCTTTATATAATGATACTAACTAAGAACAACTTACCTAGTAATTAAAATTTCCGAACTGATGAAAGTGTTCCAACTCGGGCACATATCCGATTCAATACACCGATTAATATTCGCCCAACGGGGGTGTTCACCATGTGGCGAGTCTGAAAAGGCGACAGTCAGCTCCTCGTGTTCTGAACACGATTCAAAACAGTCCGCATGCAGTTTCGAAACGTAACTTTTAAATAACTTCAAATTCAGTCTTACATTCCATAAACTATTAAATTACTTACATTTCGCTTTTCAAAGCAATCTTCCAATTATTTTTTTAAAGATCTCCGATGAGGAAGACTTTTCATTAAAGGGGAAATGCTGTTACCTGTACAGGGATTGCTAAATGGCCAAAATCCTGTCCAGGGACTTCTAAAATAATCCAATGATTGACGCAAGGCATTTTATTCTTTTTAAATACCAACACTGTTAGCATCATTTAACGATTAAAATGTTTCACCTCCCCCTCCAAAATATTGAATATTTGTTTAAATCGAATTTCAATTGGCTCATGTTCTTTAGAACCTTTAACTGCCTCGTAAACATTTACTATTAAATTAATGTTCGCAACCCACATTATGAAAGGCAAATTTTTAAAAAACGGCATACAATTTTTAGACTTGCGGTGCCATTTTTTAAAGGTATGCCTTCTGGAAGCCCCTCAAGGCCTCCAGTTTTCATTTTTTTTTGGGGGGGGGGGGGTAGGTAACGTAAGAATCACGTTTAGCTTTGCTTCGTCTATTTCCTAGCTGACAGGTTCGCAATAAAGATTCAATACATCCGAAAATTCCAATAGCGAAAAATTAGATCTAAAAATGGGTACACAATGGGTAAGCGGTAACTTTTAAACTAAATATGGCAGCATATATTGATCAATATTTAACAGATTCAATCAATGACAAGCAACAAATTATTTTAATAAAAGTTGGTTATTATTTAACCCACCTTTATTATGATTTTTTATTCATGGAAATTATTTTTAAACAAAAATTATGCATTACTCTCAACGCAACAGGAAAGAAAATTTCGAAAGAAAGGTGCACACGTCATAACAATTTTTTAAAAAATCAAATTCTTTTATCGCATTTTTAATTAAGGGACTTCCATAACAATAAAATTCTCGAGCACATTAAAGGCTAAAAAATTACGATTAGGACGAAACAGGAAATTACTTAAAAAAAATTCTGCAATATAATTTGTTCACATTTAAATTGTATGCTCGATTGAATCGAAATAAGCTCAAATCAGAGAAGATATCTTGATTTTTAGAAAGCTCAAAAGATCAAAGAAAAAATTATAATTTTAAAATGTTTTCATCAACTGCATTCAGTATAAAAATCGGACAGATTCAATTCATTTTCCGGACTAAAATAAGGACAAGGAGCCTGATCAAGTTGGAAGATAATTTCTGACTGCAAAAGGAAGAAAGTCAGATAAAAGTTCACTTGATCAAATTAAAAGTTAAAATCGCCGTAAAACTGAAAAAAAAAATTACTTTCGACAAAATATTCAGAAACAGAATTTTCTTTCATTTTAGAATAACATTTTGTAATAAGGAAAACAAAATGTGTTTTGAGAAGGGTTTTACCGAATTTCTTTAAATTTGGAAATACAAAACTTTTATCTGGGACACTATCAATTCTGAAGGCTGCGTTTTAATCATTATTTTAAAGTGTAAAGATATTAATTAGTAGTTCCCTTCATTCAACTCCAATTCCATATGAGTGGCTCATCCGATAGTGGAAAACATTGATAGCAAGATTCCATAACTTAAAAATAATGAATTAAAATCTTTGCCAGTTATATTAATAAAAGTTGAAATTATTCTCCAAGAATAATAGTGAACAGTTTTCTTTCAGACAACCAAATTAAACATTTATCAGGTAAATGTCCAATTATAACACCAATGAGCAATCTGGAGAAACGCCCCTCTTTAAATCGAAATCTATTTAGGAATCGCAAAATCTACTGTCCCGTGCTTAATAAGCATATCCTAAAGGGTGCAAAAGCTTAGAATTGGGGGAAACAAATTATTCAACGAAAAATTTGCATTAAAATACAATTCAATGAAGCTAAAGAAAAACAATAAAAACGGATAATATGAGCACACTGACGCACACTGTCACTATTCCTTGTACGAGAAATTATTCGAATGCCAAACCTTTATTATACATTATACTGTAGGCTAATTATTTGTATGCCCTTGGCTCAAAGTTTGCGGGAAGTTCCATTTCGGCAAAGTGGATATTTTTCAACAAACTAAAATCTTGCATAAAAGAGATACTGAGACAAAAAGCGACATCAAAACAAAAAAGTGAGACACCGACAGAATTTATCATTTTTTGATTGTTAGGAGCAAATCAACATTCTGCGTTTCGGAACCAAACTGGGTCATTTCTTTTTAGTTCGTTGTGTCTGAGTAATCGCATTTACATGAGTGGGAAAAAATAGATAAAAAGACCGACAATCCCGTAGAGGGATTTGGTTCAAAATTTTAAACATACTTCAGACACTTAAATTTGTGTACCAAAATTCAGATGATTAGCTCTTTCCATTTTGAATTTACCATATTAACTTGTACTTGGAGACTCAGACTTCCTTTGAAGAATGAAATTACCTAAATCAACGGTCTCAAAATTTCTAATCAATTTTTTAAGGATATTTTCTAATAAAGGCATGAAACTGAAGAATCTAGGTAAGGTGCCTTGCATGGCACAAGCGATCAATAATTAAGAAATATTGAATTGAGCGCGATTTCAGCACGTTCGCCGAATCTATTGGGGAATTCCAGATTGGCATTTCATCTCTGGCCTGCAGTCAATACACAAGTACCCAAAAAAGAATTGGTCATTTGGATACTTTTCCCTATTGATTGAAACCAACTTTTGACAAACAGTTACAAAAACCCCTGCCTAATTTCACTGTCGGCGCTCAATACACAGAATGCAAAAGCTTTGTTTTTCGGACTCGTGCAAATTGCGAAGTCAAATTTTTAGATAATAATATTTTCTCTTCACGTGAAAGTAATAAAAAGCGATATGTCTAAAAACAAGTATACTAATTGTTTGTTGCAAATTAAAATAAATTTAACAGCGAAATACAATTGAAACAAAGATTATGTTTCTTTTTCGGTTCAGTTGTTTTAATGATTGAAAAGCGATGAATGCTTTCCAGAACACATTCAACTATTAGTCTAAAGCTAGTCTATTAGTTAGCAGTCTTTTTGAAAATAAGAATCTCGGAAAAGAAAGGAGCTCTTAATGTAGCAAGTTTAACATCTTTTGTTGCAAAGAAGTATGACAAAATAAAAGGGTTTTTTTTTTTGTTGTTGTTATTTTATTTGGTAAATTTCTCAGAATGAAATAACTTCCAGAGCCTAGCTTCAAATAAATTCTTATGAAAACTTGCAGAATAAACAGCAAATACCCGCTGCTATCAAATTTTCTTTTAACTTCATCATTATAATTCTGATATCTTTAGACAGATTTAGATGCAAAACTTCAGAAAATTTCGAATTCAAATAAATCTAATTCATAAGCTGATAATTAAAGTTTGAAAGAATTTTTAATATTTTCTTTCAGAAATTTAGCTTCCTTTCCAAATATTTTAAGCTATCCCATCAGTATTTCATTGAACATATTTTGCAGTTTTCTTCCTTCTTATATTTGGCTTCGAGTAAACATTTAATACTAAACAAAATTTTGGACGGCATAAAAAGCTTTTTCATTTTCGAATAAAAAATGAAATTCACATTCTTCAATCATGAAGTAACAAAGCATAAATTTTTAACAGCTATGCTTATTATGCCAACAGTTTAATAACCAGAAAAGTCAACATAGAGCGTGAACAAGCTGGCTGAAATTGTTAATCTACTAATTAAAGTAGAATGACTCAGTTTTGGAAACTTATTATATCATTCTTTCTATGTTTTGCTCAGTCTAGTTTTAAACTGAAGATCCATTTGAAAATATTCATACGAAATTCTTCCAAATATAATCCTTTCAATATTTTAAAATAGAAAAAATACATCCTCTAAACATCTTATTTCAAAAACATACAGCAATAGTGAAGAACAAGCGTGCTAAAATTGCTGTACATTATTCTGAATGAAACAAACGAATGACTTGAATGCCATGTATTGATGAACTGCATTTCTTGCTAGGGAAACGTTTCTGTGCTAAAGATATTAGAGTGATGAAAGATTTAAAATACACCAGGGTTGCAGAGATAAACACTGAAAAGTAGTTCAAGGTTGATTCATAAGGGAAGGGCACGGGGTTGAAATCTGAGATCGGGATATGAGACTTAATATAATGATAGTATACATTTAGAATGCTCTCAGGAAAATAATATTAAAATGCAATGGCCAGTCAATTTCAAGAAAATGGTCCTCAAACTTTTCGTAAAACTTAATTTGTAATAACTTAGACCCCCGATCTGATTATCCCAATGGCGTAGCTGTCTAGATGACCGTTTCGTATGCAAAAGGGCAGGATTCGAACCTGGCTGGGATTTTTTTTTAATAATTATTATCAAGTTAGAAATTTACAAATACTTCTAACCAATATGTGTTCAATTTTTTTTAATTCAAAAATCAATATTTATTTTCAAAATACATAATAAAATTTTTTAAAAAAATTATAAATATGGATGCATTTTTTAAAAAACTAATTTAAATTTAATTAGCTATTTACAGATAGTTTTAATTAATATGCTATTTATTTTCAGGCACGGATAAATGCTTATTCTTTTAATATTTAAATTATAATTAAATGTTTAAAGGAAAAATAATTAAAACCGTAACATTAATGACTACAGATAATTTAACTTGCGTACTTCATTTTCAAATTTTTGGATTTTTACTATAATAAATTATTAATTCTAACTAAACGATACCGCATTTATATCAAAAATTGAAGGAAGCAGCTGATATTTTTTAAATATGTAAACAAATGTCTCCAACTGCAATAATCAAAAGAAGTAGAGAACACGTGTTAATTTGTTGAATGCGTAAGCAGATAGTTCAAGAAGTAAATTCCCGATATGGTAGAATAAAAATTCAATCAATTGTACGCCATCCAGTGTCATCACCAATTTTTAAGAAGATAAGGTATGCATGGTACGCTGCATAACTTTCTGATGAAAGATATGTTTTTTTTTTTAAATATAAATGAAGTTTGTTTACCATAGATCTCTTAAAGAAACATTTCTCTTGTGGACTATCAGCATTTATCAGTTGTGCAAGATGTCGAAATATATTTTGTTTCCTTTGTTTTTACTATAGTTGTCATTCTGGTTCTTGTATATAATTGGAAATAAATGTATATAGGATAATTTTTTTAGAAATATTGGATAATTTTTTTTCACGATGAGAGTATTTATAATTAATAATTATCACTATTTATGTTATATTTATTACTATTTTTCAAAATCAAATTACTATTTAAGTATTAAAATAAACATTTATCCTTGCATAAAATTAAATAGTAATTTATTAAAACTATCTGCAAATCGTTAATTAAATTTAAATAATTTTTAAAAATGCATCAATATTCATAATTTTTTTCTTTTAAAATTCATTTTACTATCATAAAATATAATAAAATATACTATCATAATAAATAATAAATATTTTTTTTTTGGATGAAAAAATTTAAAACATTAATTAATAGTATTTGTAAATTCTTAATTGAATTACTAAAATAGAAAAAAATTCCCAGACAGGTTCGAACTCGCACCTTCCAAATTCTAGACTGTTACCTTGACAACCACGCCATTGACATCATCCGAATGAGAGTCAAGTTATCAGTATATAAACTTCACTAAAAGTTTAAATATATTTTTTCGAAATTGACAGGCCATTGCGTTTTAATATTTTCATGAAAACATTCTAGATGTGTCCTATCATTATACTAAATCTCATCCCGAACCTCAGATTTCAACCCCGTGCCCTCTTCCTTGTTAGTTCAAGTCTCGTGTAGAAACACGAGATTATTGTAAGAAGGTTACTTTGAATCGTGCTCAGATAATGAAGTCGATACCTATGCCAGCAATAACTCTCCAAATTACGCAACAACAAGGACAGGGTGTTCGATCCGTCATGCTAAATTGAGCGTGCGCCGGGTTCACGTACAAAGGCTAAAAAAGTTTACGAACGGAAGACAAGATAATAAAACAAACTAGTATTTCTAATCTTTGCTTTATATCTTTGTAAACTACTTGTATATGGTTAATATAACGAGTCTTTAAAAGATACTTTCATAATAAATTTCTCTTTTTACAAAATGCAAAAAGGTTTTTTTTTTTTTTTTTTTTTTTTTTTTTTTGCAATTTTTATGATAAATGACGAAGCGTTAATGCAAAAATAAGTTTCCGCACGCAATACACAAATTCTTCATGACTTGTAAGAAATATTCGAGATTTGTTGGTCTGTTCGAGTGAAGAACACAACATAATAATTGTTTAATTCCGGTTTATAACTGATTGTCTGAAAATGGAAGTTCCGAATTGTTGAAAGATACCTTAAATTGCAAACACCTAAAGACAGAGATCGATCCGGAAGACTTCATTAGTTAAATTGCTTGCACATAAGAAATATCATACATCAGATACAAGATAATCCTAGGCACTTCCACTAGAAACTAAATTAATTTTTGATTACAACATTGAAGTTACACCTTAAATACTGAAAAATATCATAACACAAGTTTTAAATGGACGTGCAGCCCATAAGGAGCCTTTTATAAGTTCCTGCAGTAGAAAAAAAGGGCCTCGATTTTGCAATGATACCTAAAAGCAAGCCTGTATCTTTTGGGAAATTTGTCTTTTTTTAGGGATGAATCAAAATTTTTTATCCTTGGGGTAAATAGACGAATTATGGTGCGGATGAAACCAAAGCAGCAAATGTTAATTAAGAATTTATGTTGAACTGTAAAGCACAATGATGGCGGAATCATGGCGTGTGTGGGGGGGAAGTGCTACTGGTGTCGGAAATTTATGCTTAATTTAAGGAAATACGGATAGATATGTATTTTGACATTCTAAAACAATAGGTTTTAACCAATGTTGGAAAAACTCTTGAAACCGACTTTACTTTACAACAGGACAACGATTCTAAGTACACCTCTATCTTATACATTTTCAAGAGTGGTACCTCTTGTATCATCAACAGCTTCGGAATCTTTCCTAGTCGTGCGGTTTAAATAATAGAGAATATTTAAGAGAATAAATCAGTTGCGAACTAAATATAGGACACAAAGAACAAGGGTGAATTCAAAAGGGTCAAAGGGACATATGGAGCAATATTTTTACAGGAAAAAAAACCTGGGGGGGGGAGAGAAGTGAGAAAAAGGCTAAAGGAGGGCCATCCGATCATTATATGTAAGTTGGTCAGCAGAAAGATCTTTCTTGTTCTATAGAAAAGCCGTAGGGAAACTTTTGGTCCTTATTAGTGGCATTTTTGTTTCTTTCAATTTACGTATTTAATTTGCTCCACACTTTTTTCCTTTATAATATTCATAAGTAATAAATGAAATTGTGTTAAACCAAATTCTAAATTTTCCATTTTCATTACTAAGTATCTTATGTCAAAAATTATACTTACATTAACAGTCATAGCTGCGTACGGAAACTATTTTTCCCCACTGTATACGGCGGATCCTCTGTGGAATTGAGTTTCGGACTTAAAATCCTCGAAACAGAAACTTTATAGCTAGGTCACAGCTACACCAATTATGACCCTGTTTCAAAGGCATTTTATACCAAAGGTATATTTAATTTTTGAAAATTTTTACGTTAAATTTTCACTTAAAACTAATAAAATTAATGATTAGATGTCACTTTTCTTGAAATAGACCGATCAATTGAATGCAAGTATTAGCCATATTACTCCATTATAAAGTTCTTCGGGGGTTTCCTTCCAATGATTTACCAGGGATGCACAAAAAACGCAAAAGAACATTCAATTCATTTCGAAAATTAGCAAAAAATCGTGGTAATTAGCAACACTTTTGAAAATAAAACATTAGCTAATGATATAAAATAGACAGCCTATTTGAATGATTTTTTTCAAGTTAAATTTAAGAGCCTTGAAAATAGTTTATTCTTGTAAAGAGCTTTGAAAAAATTGACATTCTCCACCCTAAAAGCAAACTGAGGCTAATTATTTATCAACAACAAAAACCCACTTCAATTTGTTTATTTTGCTTTTTGTTTATACTTCACTATAATAATCATCACGAAATTAATTTCTTCTCAGCATATTACGCCATGGTATGGAGGCTTAATTTTTCGATTAGGTAATAATAATCGATTAACTTATAATTCTAAATTAGCATACTGTCTTAATGAAAAAAATGGGCAACATTTCAAAACTAGTACATCAAAAAGTGAGGAAAATTTTATTTTAAAATTCCGTCTCTACAAACATGCAAAAAATAATTTTAAAAAAACGGGTAAAGATTATAACTCAAAACATTTCACTTAGTTTTTTTTTTCAGTCAATATTTTGAACAAACCATTTATGTTTCCTCTTGTTATTTAATTCGCATACAAAATATTGGAATCAGAAAATTCATTCTTGAGATTTGGATGCATTAGCCCTCGGAGGCCAAAAATACGCATTACGGTTATGTATAGGTCTCTAAAACCTCCAAAAGGTTAAGAATTAGAACAATGGAATTCTGAACGTGGTCTTCACTGAAACAATATATAATCACGTTTTGGACAAAATCTATCAGCAAGAAGTCGTTCTCCGATTTTAATATGAAAGAGAAATTCAATTAGATGGACGAAATTCGGCACATGATTTTATAGCTAGAATAGAACTGAAATTCTCTTACACAAAAGACTCTTTTCAGGGAATTAATAAATGTTTTTTGAATGACCCAAATTTATATCAATGAATGAAGCAGGAAGCAGACACCTAAATAATCGATTTCAGATTTAGAATCAAACTTACAGTTCAATGGCTATAAACAATTTTTTAATCTACTTCCTGATGCAGTATATTTAAAATTGTGCATACTTACATTACTCGATGACAATACATTATATATTTTCAGAGCTTAATTAGTTAATTCTTTGACCTATGAAACTTATTTGGGACATTTATTTTAATTCGTATAATATAAGGGAATTTGAGATATCGAAGGGATTTCTGCATCTTAAGCTAATAATTTCATTTAATTGCATATGTGGCAGTAAATATTCAGTAATTTGATGCACTTGCGATTGTATGGGAAGGAGTTAATTCTTATAAATTTTGATTACGTGAGAGTGATGCGACATGGAAGTTTGAAAAACAGGATCCCAAATTTTCAAATTAGCAATTATGGATTCGAGACTAAAAATTCGACAAAATTTTTTAAATTTATTTTCCGAATAAAATGGGTTTTGAAAAGGGCTTTTATTCAATAGAATTTCCGATATCTGAGTCGAACAATCAATTAAACAAATGACAGCAACGAATAAATCTTGAGTAAAATGGAAATGAGTTTTATCAATTAAAATAAGCAATCAAATGAATTCGTTCTGCCTTGATAGTGGCAATAAGTCATCAAATGTTCCGTGATTAGGGAAATTAAAAACTAAAAATGTTTTCCATGATAATTTAAGGCAAGAAAAAATTCCTGTTTAAATTTATCTCCAGCTTTTAATCATGGCATTTAAATTTTAACTAATAAATTTCAAAGTAAATGGAAATTTCATAAAATAATATATAATCATATTAAGGGGTTATCTCTCGATTGCAAAAATGATCAGATGAGAATGTCAGCAAAAGGACTGATTCAGGTCAAACTATTCATCTTTAAACTCAATGGAATAATTTTGTTTTCTTTGAGAGATTACATATGCCCGGCCACTGATATTACGTTCAAGTCCATTTGGAGTAAAAGTTTGAACTCAGCTCAGTCGCTTCGAGTAAAAATAAATATCATTCAACTTGGATAAGAACTGAACATTTATCATTCGTTTACAAGGGACGCCAATTAAGATTCTAATAAGGGAGAAATTAAACATTTCAAATAAGACAATTATGAATAAATCTTTCTTGTGACTAATTTGGTTTATGTTCCAACTAATAATAAGCAATGACCGCTCCAAATTCATATTTCTTTTTAGCCTTCATTATTTGAGTTCTTGATATATCTTGTACCCATTTAGGTCTTCCTTTCGTAGCTATTCCCGACAAAAATAACTATTAAGTAAATGATTCAATGAAATCAAACGCCTTTCAGAATGTTCACAACAATATATTCTTTAACAAGTCTACGTTCGTTTAGAATCAAGGTTATCGTAGCAGAGAATAACAAATCAATTTGAAGACCATGAAACTTCTTTTTTTCTGTATGGGAGACGATCAACAGAAGCAAATGCGCCCGCTGAAGATAAAAACTTAATTCATTTGAAAAATGTTTTCCTCGTTCCTTTATATAGTTGTCACTCCTGGAAGGTGAAAAGTATGTTGATGTTCTGAACCACAGAAAAATTGCATAAAACTGTTTTTTGCATCGTTTAGATGATCTGAAGAATAAAAGTATCAGATTTTTAAAGTTACAAGCATATGAGTACCACTAAATATCAATTAAATGATTTTTTATGAATGTCAAATGTGGTAAAATAACTTTTAAAAAACAAAAACCAATGCATCCATTTACTGAAGAGAGAGACTCAGTGAAGATAACTATATGAAGCTTATTTTTCAAGTCACCTTAAGGTTATTCTGAGTTGAATAGCAATGAAGCAGTCATAGGTAGTTTCAGCATTAGGGGGTACATAGACAAGTCGCTATTCATTAGTGGTATAGAAGTTTAAATCAGGAATGTGAAAAACTTCTCAAAATGCAATGATCCTAATAACGTAATTTTACAATTTCCAAGTTAGGAGACAAAATCACATTTAAAAACAAGTAATGAAAACAAACTGAAATTTTCGGGTTTCTTCATAAAAAAAAAAATTAACGAAAAATTCAAATCTGAGTAACCAAATGTTTACTATTCGTTGCAATCATAAAGTCTTGATAAATTAACAATATTCATAGAATAGAGAAATTCTCAAAAATGATAGATGCATATTATAATTCTAAGAATGAAATATAGGAATATGACAAGCAACAATAATTCAGTCAAGAAGGGTATCCCACACATGTCAAAATAAAAAGCAAGAGGAAAGGGTTTCTAATTGATACGGCTGAGGAAACTGCGTTAACTTTACTTCAACTAACCAGAATTGAAAGAAAAACAAACAGAGCTGACTTTTACAATTGGAATTATTTAAAAAGTTTCGGTTTCTCACTTGGATGAAAATCACAGAAGCACTTTCTGTCGTGTAGACTTCATAACACGCAAGAAATTGAACATAATAAATGACGTTTGGACCTCTTCATGTTTTATTTATAAGTTTTCACGCCCTCTAAGAAAGTTCAAAAAAAGTTACTTGTTATTTAATTGAATGATCCTGTCCTTGTTCCATTATGAACATTAAAAATGAACAAAAATCCCACCCAAATGCCTCTGTCAAATTAATATGCAATGCCATAATTAATTACACTAGCAGAATATATAATTTTAGTCGGAGCCTTATTCTGATGCATTAATCTATTTTAAAGAAATTTAACGCAAGTTATCTCGGAAATTGCTGGTATTTAGAATAATAAAAGTATTTTACTTCATCAAGATTAATTCAAAATATTCATTTATACGGATCGTAAAATTTATATTTTGAATTTATTCGCAACAAATTTCTATTGCCTTTTTCAAGATATACTCAGAAGAAATTTTATACATTTATTAAAACAATTTACAACACAAGAGGAAACCAGATTTTATCAAAACATCTTTTGAAAATGAAAAAATAAATATGATCAATATTTCTGCATGCGATTGCGAACGAATTTCAATAAAATTCGAAAGCAATCAATCTTTATAATTTATCCTTTTGTTGCAAAGTGGATAACAAAACACCTTCTATTTGCGAGATTTTAATGGATCTAACACTTATCATAAAATGCTCTTCCAATCGAAATTCTAAAAATACGAATTTTATACTAAAATGCTTTTAAAATGAAATTCTAAAAGCATGTGCAAAGAAAACATATTTGGCGTATTCTAACGAGAATCGATTATCTAAATAAGATTTCGTCGGAGAAAAAATGATCGATTCAATCATAAGCCGTTTATAAGTGTTACAAGAACAAACGTAATATAATAATCCATTTCTAATAAAAAGCCAATACTCATTATCGTAACCTTTGCTTTGTCAAAAATGACATATGACACTCCGAGATACATTTGATGTAGAGTAAACAATTATTCCTCAAATTTGTATTCCATATTTTAAAAGTCTAAAATAAAATCAAAATTGTAATACCGATTTTATACTAACAAGTGTCTAACATCGACGTCAAATTTTGGAGATATGTATAATACTAGAATAATTTTGGAAGTTAGTTCAAATGAATATACATTTTGAAATGAAATAGATGTTCCCTCTCATGTTAGGATGGTACTGTGTCCTAGTCATCTTGCCGAAATTTTTTTGATTTTCTTTTAAGGAGATAGAAAAATGAAATAACACGCGTATTCCATTCCCCCTCCCTTATCAGAGTAAAAGAAAAATGAGTTGGTTTATTGGCGAGCAGGAAAAAGCTCGAAGGCAACAATTATCCTCCTCCCCCATTACCCCCAAAACCTTGAGTTCGACCCCAACGCGCCCTTAGTAGAGAATAAATGCTTTTCAAGAGCACATTGTTCCGGGGCTGTTTTGTGCAGAACGAAAAAATAAAAATAGTAACTCATTTAAATTACAAATGTGAATATCATGCAATCATTTCTCTATTTTTCCATTGCATGCCAAGATTTCCTGTCATTTGCTGATTCCCCACCCCGCTGCAAAGAAACTTATTTTAATAAGTATATATTTAGAGAAGTGCTTACCTTCGGATCTTTCTCATAATAATTCTGTTGGGTGCGGATCCACCGACTGACTAGATGGTCTTTCACAGTGTGAGCTAATGCAAAATAATAATCTCTCTGGGTAGAGACATTCCTGTCTTTGACCAAAGTGTAATGCAAATGCCGATTAAAGGTCTTTTTCACTTCGGTAATATTTTCGACCCCAGCGATTCCCCTGACGCTGATCTGCTTTCTTTTTTCTTGATCACTTCGAGGTACAGCTGACATATTCACTGTTCACGAGCGCCGAACGAGTTACTTACCAGCTTGGGAGAACCTTGCGAGTGATAATCGACTCTCATTCGTTTCTCCTTCCCCTCCAACGAAGGTCGCGCATGCGCCCACGCACACTTCCTGGAGCGCATTCGGTAGAAGAGATTGCGTAATGCTTTTTGGGGACAGAATTCAGTATAATTGGTGGAGGAGAAAGGACGTCATCATATTGTGTTACCATGGCCTGCTGTGCACGGCCTGTGGCCTGTGGCGGGAGCGCAAAGTAATTTCAAATTGAAAAATGAATATGAAAATCATTATAGAGTTGAAGCTAATAAATCTAGACAAAGCAGTTTTATTAGCATAAAAAAAGTCGAATTCAACCATTTTTGGATTTTTTTTTCATGTAATCGAAATTCAATTATTTGAAATATTTTCTGTTTCACAAAAAAAAAAAAAGGAAATCTTTATAAATTTAATTTTAAAAAAGATAAACTCTTACACCTCTAAGGAAAAATAAATTTACTTATTCCTGCTTGTATTTCATTCTTTTTCAAATCCTACTATTACTTCACACTCTCCATATATATATATATATATATATATATATATATATATATATATATATATATATATATATATATATACAGAGAGAGAGAGAGAGAGAGAGATCGTTCGAATTTTCAATCGTTAATAAAGCACTTTTTATCCATCTATTCAAATTCAAACACATTTTTTTTAATGTAGTGGATGACAATTGATGTTAACACAGTTTTTTCAAATATTAATTCATTAATTAAATTTAACTGATTTTTAATACTTTAAATAGAGTTTTATCAGTCTGTAATTAAAATTGAAATCAAAAGACAGTGGCTCAATCAGTGAAGTGTAAGCATTTCAATATTTTTCAAGTGAAGGTTAAGAATGCTAGTTCAATTCTTGTGAAATCAATTTTTTGATAAATTATTTATATTAATTGTAATTATATAATAAAAAGTAACTAATAAAATTTCTTTGTTGACCTAAGTAGGAATCGACTTTAATTTTTTAAATATTACTTGTTATATTGTCATACAAGAGCATTCGATCTAAATTTTATAATAAATCTTTGACTAGAAATACTTACACAAAGATAATTACGTTTTGTTTTATTTATGCCCGATTTATAAACAACATAATGCTATTTGGGACTGACATCATAATTTTGAGCTAACAATCCACTCTCCAAACTTTCGCATCACGCCAGCGTTAAGATGCTAAATTTAGCGAATGCCGAACCAGCCAGTATTCAGATGAAATTGGAAAGCTGAATTCTAAACAAAAAATAATGTCGATATTTGTATAATGTAATTTTTTTTTTTTGAGTAAAAAATTTGAAGTCGTGCTAAGAAATCTTACACCAAAAGTAAATCGGAAATGTATCGGGATGTAAATCAAGCATTGTATATAGGGAATTATTCAGTCAATGACCGAACATGAAGAGATGTCGATACCTTGCTAAGGTTTGAAAACATTAATAATAAATTTATTAAAAATAGATTGTCTGTGCTCTGAAAAGCTGATTTTTTATTTCAATTATGTTTTATTCCGTAATTCAAAATTCATCATTATCAGTATTCAGGAATCTTAAGCTCCTTTTCTTTGACCTCGAATTCGCTATCACATGGTGGCTGGCCAGAGGCGATGGCAGTAGAGAGGCAAAAGGAGCAAAAGTTTTCATCACTTCAGGAGGGTTGTAGACAGCTGCGAGTTACTGAACATAATTATTTTCAAGAAACCTTAACGTTAATATATTGTAAGCAGTCGAAACATCCAAGTAACGGTTAAAGTGGTTTTACTATATTTTTTTTCTTCAGAATAACCGATTGGGTGGCAGGTAAATTAGATGCTGTATTTGGCTCACAATTTTTAATAGACTGCGGCGTTAGCTTCATAAAGCCAGATAACATCCCTTGGACTGAGGTGCACTTTTGTCTAATGATTATATTACTCGGCTACAAACTAGAACGTTACAAGTTTGGCCCTAGGGCAATCCGCATTCAGTCGCAAGATCAACAACGAATTAAATGTAGTGGATGTTCGCAGATTTTTAGACATCTGATTCAAATGTCGTTCATTCAATTTATAATCCGTACTATTTGTGGCAATATAACCGACGAGGTAATAAGTGGATTAGATATCAACAAAGTGATAGGCTCATTTTGAGGACAATTTTTTGATCGGCCAATCATGAAATCAATGCGGTGACTGTCGAAGATGTTAAATCTATAGATTTTCAGACTTTTGATTGAAATGTCGTGCAATAAGCTTATAATTTGCGCTTACTTTTGGCAATATAACCAATAAGGTGAATAAAATATCGCAACTTTTGTTTGAAAATTCGTTTTCAATACTCTTGTGCGTATACTTGCTAAGAAGAATTGCTTGGCTGTAGCCAAATTGCGTGAATTCATTATAAATTCATTCATTGTATAATTGTAATTAAGTTAATTTAACAGTAAAATATCTGTTTGTGCCATCTAATTTATTAATTTTCAATTATTACCTTAAAGAAATATTACAGACTGCAACTAAACGAAAAAAAACATGTAGTATAATAGCTTTTTAGCAACACTAATAAGGTTTATTCAAGTATTCATTAAATTTTTAAAATAAACTATTACCTCAATTCTTCGTATTCTATATTCAGTATTATAACTATGTAATCGGGGAATGTATCTTTTTTTTATTTTCTTTTTTTGTTAAATTTCTCCTCACGGTGAAAAACTATATAACTACAGGTGCTTCTAAATTTTTGATAGACTTTGGATAGAGATGTCTTCATAAAAGGATGATTAAAATAGTTATTTATAGAATATTCATATATAACGTATTAATCTCTTGACATTCGAATTTATTTCACTATCTAATTAGCTGCAACAGTTATTATTTTAATCCCTACAAAATTATAAAGGCATTTGTGGCATCAATGCATTTTTAAGTGATTTTTGCATTAGAAATAACTGAATACTTTCACTTAACTGCAGTTTTAAAGTTAAAAACTTAGTAATTCGATGCACGTGTCAAATTCGTCATTGTATAGGAAAGGGTTAAGAAAAACCAAAACATGCAAATGAGGGGATAAAATTCACTTTTGGGGAGAAATACTAGCTTGCAATAGTTTCGAGGGGGGAAAGTACTCAAACATAAGAGCGCGTGCCCAAAAATGAAGACAGGGGAGTTCATATTCAAAATCTAAGAGTTTCTTAATAAAAATCAGAGTTTTTTTAAAGACTAAATATAAATCGAACATGGGGAAATCTAATGTTTCAGAATTCCATTTTTCACCAGAACATTTTTCATATCTTACATAAGATAATAAGTTTGTACATATATTTACAAAATATTTTCTCCAACCTTCTTAAGACACAACATCATTGAATCTTTCTCGCATTCTATTTTGTATATATCTGAACTAAAGTAAATTATTGTTATTGAGTATCAACTCGCCTCAATCTCTTCCAGTCGGTTTCATTTGTTCTTTAGCACTGCTTGGGTGCACATCTCTCTCTTAAGGGTATGTTCTAGGCTTCTTATTTTCTTACTTGTTCTTTTGCTAATATTGGTTTGTTTTTTATTGTATTTAGTATTTTGTTATATTTTTTTCTTCATTCTAGAATTTTAATTTGTCAGCTTTGTCTATTTTTGTCCTTTTTCCTAATTGTCATTTGATTTTATATGCTAAAAATTGATGCCTCTCTTTTACTTTAAAATTTGAAATTTTTCGGGTCATAAAAGAGTTAATTTTTTAGACAATAGTCTAACTCTTAACAGAAAAAAAATCCACTTTTTATTGGAATCCTTGTCTGATGACCCCCTTGACCCTCTGATGGTGACCCTTCAGGCCGGATTTCTCCTTTTTCCCTTACATATTGTTTTTCTCTTGTTTCTTCGGGCTTTTTTATTCATCTGTGTTACACTATGTCTTTAGGAATAGCAGCATACTCGCTCTCTTAATGCATTTGTGTATCTTTCTAATTAATAATGAAAATGACAATTTGTTATATACCTTTTTAAAATTGTATCTTTATATATATATATATATATAAAGCTATTCTTCTGATTGATTATGCAACTGAAACTATGAACCTTATAAAGAGATATAACATTATATTATTAGGAATAAGATGTGCAAGTGATCAAATTTCAAATTTGATGATTTTAACATTTGTTTATTTTTCTTAGAGTAGTAAAAAAAATGTAATTTGAAAATTTATAGGGTAGGAATGTGATAAAATAATATGCTATAATAGTACTTAAAAAAGTCAAAGAAGAGTTAAAGCTAAAATAATGAAAAACGTCATTCTATCAAAAGCAAGTGTTTTATGGAAATTTAAATTTATCAAAATCAGTAACAAAGAAAAATATTCGTAAGCAAAAAATAACAGTAAACTCCTTAAAATATTTCTTATTTTCATTCGTTTGAAAACAATAGTTTTAAATATTATGACATTAAATTACAGGGTTTAAAAAAATAATAAACTAATATTTCAATTTGATGCAGCAAGTGTTCAATGATAAATCGTCTAATGACTGGTATTTCGTCACCCATTGCTAAAAAAGATTGGAAAATGGTTGCCATGGGGTCGTCCGTTGCCAAAATACATTAGGAAATGGTAGGTATTGGGTCACCCATTGATAAAATACATCGGGAAAGGCTTGGTATTGGGTCGCCCATTGATAAAACACATTGGAAAAGGCTTGGGATAATGTCGTCCGTGATAAAACACGTCGGGAAATGATCGGTAAATTCATCGGAAAGAAGCCGGAGCTATCATCGCGAGTCGTTCAGCCGAGGGACATAACCAGTGTCGGGTTGAAATCGCCTTCCAATATCGTTTCCCGACGTCGCGAGTTCAGTGAGGCGATGTTTGGCCAATGATTGTGGGATGAACTTTTGCCTCTTGGGAATAATATGTGAAATCGCCAACGTTCTTCAATCAATCGCATTCGTAGTGATTATGATGAGGCAATTGGAATTCTCAAAATGTTTATCACTGAATGAAATAGGATTTTTTTTCAATAATTAAAAGACGATCTTTGAAACTTAAAAGCATCCTCTTGCATTTATTAAAATAGTGCAATAAAAAGGTTTTTTTCTTTACTGATCGGTGTTCATTTCGAATGTTCTACAAATGGATTTCTGACGTTTTCAAAAGAAATTCGCGAATATTTTTCATTATACAATTATTTTAATACAATGGGCCTTCTCTTCGGATTTCCACTTTTCTATCTTTCTGCTCTAAAACAATACCATCGTAAAAATAACATAAAAAACAATTTCCTTTCATATGTGTGAAATTCATTTAATTAGTTTGTTGATTGTTCAGATGCTTTAAATGACAGTTATTTTAAGTTTGCACTTTAAATTAGCGCACATAAATTTTAAAGAAAGAATTAAACGATTCGTTGTATGATTAAAATGATCCTTTAGCATAAGAAAATATAATTTCAATTATCATTGGATGAGATCTTTAAAAAACATAAATTGACCTTGGTGAAATAATGTATTCATAAAATATTATAAATGAGCTATTTTGGAGAAATAAATATCTAACAAGTCTAGAACTTAGTACAGAGAAGAATTGCTATTCGAATATTTTTAATTTAAATTTGATTTTATTTCTCGCCCATTTCCTTAGTTTTCCTTCAAGTAATTTTAAAATATCAACTATAATTCGAGTATAGTTTGGTAAACTCAAAGCATAAATTTTAATTTTTAAAATTCTTTTTTATTTGTTTTCAGAATTCGTAAGTTTTAAACTTCCAATCTACAACTTCAGAACATAAGTGTTTTTTTACAGAGATTAATGCTTTACTCATTTATTTAGAGGCATCATTCCATAACAGAAATGAAAAAGCAGATTCGAATTTTCTTTTTCCAATTGCATAATATCTTTTCACTTCTAACAAAAAAAATGTAGCTAAGCATTTACACTTCACGAAAATGTTTAATTTCAACATTTAAGCAATTTTAGAATTTTTAATAAGCATAAGCGAAAAAAAGGCAAGATTAGGACTATTGTTCTGATGTATTTTTTCCTTTGCATATCTTCAATTGTTTTAAACACATAACAGTTGCCTTTTTGCTTTATAATGTGAAAAATAACATATAATTCCCCCCTTTAGCGTCAGATTCTTACATAGTTTAGATAATTTTGTGTAGTTACTTTTTTTACATAGAAGATTAAAGAATAAGGCCTATCTCACTGAAGCGATAAATTTTCTATGAAAATATCTCTACCATAGCACTTATTTTTACGCCAAATATTGTTTCATAATCAAAATAAAATCACTTATATGCATAAGCTGATATTCAGGCCTTTTCCAACAAAATATTCCTAATACATGCCTTCTATTCATTATGTTCATAAACCTCCGTAATGGAAAGAAATCACATAAAATCACAGTCTTTTTTCAAAACCTAATTGAATGTTTAATTCAGCCTTTAACTGCATGTTATCATAAACTATGCTGCAATTCCATTTTGTTATCATTCATGTTATATGTTGAGTTAATTCCTGCATTCAAATAATGAGATACATTTAACTTGTGTTACATGAGCATCTCTAGCAAAATGTTAACTAGATTATAGCGTACCCATAAAAAATAAGATATAACAAATATGATCTAGCAATATAATAGTGACTACGTCACTTAACATAAAGGGAGAAATATTCCACAAAATACAGAGTGGTTATAATTAGTTCCACTTTGGAATGGTCATAAAAGGAAAACTACTGGACTAAATGTTATCAAACTTGACAATAATGGAAGTCGTGGGAATTTATTTTCTTCCAAAAAAAAAAAAAAAAGATTAAAAATTCCCCACCAGGGTGGAAATGACGCTGTAGACAATACTGTTAAGAGAAATACGGCATGAAGACAATGGTTTCAAATGTGTTTAATCGTTTCTGAAACGGGTTACAAAGCATGACCAATGTGTGTAATTTCAAAAGCATTGTCGATGGTGAAAATCTAAACAATTTGGCGGAACTGAAAGATACGATACACCGACATGGGCGTAACATTCCTCCTAGTATGCAACGAGCTACTTTTGAGAATGTAGTAATGCGATTTAACTTGTCTTCAGAAAATGGAATTCGCCAAATTGCACATGCTCTGCAAAACGTTTCAAAAACGATTAAACATATTTTAAACAGACATCTTCATGTCCAATTTTGCTTTAAAATATTGCATAGAGCGCCATTTCCCATTTAGTTTTTTTTTTTTTTTTTTTTTTTTGCTTAAAAGAAATTGCAATGATCTTCTTTAAACTATTACCAAGTTGGATTACATTTGGTTCAGTAGTTTCCCTCTTACGACCATTTCAAAGTGGAACTTTAATCATAACCAACTTTTACTTCATGGTGGGGGACAGGAGAATAAGATTGTTTTAAATTTACATAAGATTGTTTATTATGTATATAATTCAATAGCAATGTTCCATTCTGAAATACAGAAGGTGTTTTTCAAATATCTTTTTTTTTACAAAATATAAATGTTAATGGGAAGACAATTTTCTTAGATATTTATAGCTATCTTTTTTAGTTATTTTAATTAAAACTGTACACATCAACATAGTGGCTATTAGTCTACTTTCATCTCTACTTAAAAAAATATTTTTTGCAAGAGATAAATATTTAAACTTTTTTTTAACAATGCTCTCTTTGATTCTTAAATCGAACCGGGAAAAAACCCTACATAATTTCATTATACAAATAAAAATTGGTGTTGTTTTTTTTCCATTTAAAATAAAAATTCATTTTTCGCAAGAATGAAATTTTGGAAAAAAGGAAGCTTGCTAAGATCTTCAATTAACATTTTTGAAAAGCGTTTTGTTGTGGGAATTTTAATTTGCTCTCATTCACTCCAGTCCCTTCTGATATAAACGACATTTTATCAATGGGTGACCAATAAGATAATTGCTGTCTATTCTGAATCGATAATCTATGTGGAAGTGAGTAGTCTCAACATATTCAAAAAAGTTTTTTTTTAAAAAAAATTTAAATTATTTTGTATTAATATTTTTTAAAATTATTTTCTAAAAATATTAAACTATTTTTAGCATTGCCAAAAATGACAGTTTGTACAAAGCAATGTAGCTCCTCTAGGCAGTAGGATAATACGGAAAGAAGATAATATACTCAAGTATCAATGCATACTTAACCGAATAATGAATATAAAACCTGATAAGGATGGATATATGCAAGTAGTAAATACCTGGTACCTCAAGCGGCGTGCTGAAAAAAATGGATTTTTAAAACTACTTTACCACCTCTTGAAACAGGTTAATTTCCACAATAAATACATTATTTAGATTTCTTTCTATTTAAATCATAAATAGTGAAACGTGTTATATTATCGTAATTCAATCTTATATTTTGATACAACGTATATTACTTCTGTAGCTTATTATCATATTTACATTATAAATATAAAGCTTATGTATTCATTTGTTTAGTATCTGAATATTATTTGAAGTCTTTTTAAATTACAAATGATATTCAAGAACTTTTCATTGAATTTAATGTTATAAATTATTCACCGTTTATTTGAGTATGTGCGCCGTGTTCCTCAAGCGTTGCTCCAAGTAGCGGACCGTGTTGGGCATCCTGTGTTGGCGAAATCCCTCAGTTCGAGCCGAAAGTTCGTAGCAGCTGTAGGGTGATTAGACTTCAAGTCGAATTTCTCGTTTCATTCAATTAGAAAAATGAATAAATCAAAGCTCTTACCTGTCAGAAAGGATCAGGAGGCAACTAGTGGATTTTCACATTTTATTTATGCACAGCTTGAACCTTTACACAGGTAGCGGACAAAGGACGAAAAACACAAAACCAGACATCACAACGTACAGAAACAAAGTCTCAATATCAACCAAACCCAGAGAGGGACACAGCGCCCTCGGGCGGAAAACCTTGAACCTCGAGGGGTGGAAATAAAGTTTCAACACACTCCCCCCCCCGAATGACCAAGGGGTTCATTCAAATTAAACATTCAAAATTCTTCCACATTGCAACATTTCTTATGACCTTACATATCTAATTTTAACACAAATTCCAATTTCTATAAATTCACATAATTTAAGTCAATATTTCTGTTGCAATGTTATGGAAATTTCACTTTAAATAATATTTAAATATTTTTAACATTTTACATTTAACACATCAGGCGTGAATTCAACTTTTACATAATATCAATGGCACAAATTCAATATTTCACAACAATAATTTACATACTCACCAACTCATCATAATACAGTTAAATACAAGCTTAGTATAATGTCTTCACATTGCATTTAAATTCCAAATCTCAATATAGGTTCCTAAAAAACATAATGACATTAATGATACTACTCAAACTATTCGTTCATCAATTTCAAGGTTGTATAACAATTGAACAGGCCTTTTAATAGCCGATGTATTCGTTTTAATTTGACTAGATCTAATTTTACCGTCTCTGCCAGGAAATACAGCTACTACTTTTCCTAATTTCCAAAAATGCCTGGGAAGTTTATCATTAATTAGTACAATATCATCAACTTTAAATTCTCTAACTTTGCCTGTTGGCTTCACATATTGAGTAGATCTTAACATTAAAAGATATTCTTTAAGCCGTTTTTTCCAAAAGTGATTAATTAACCTTTCACGATAATTAAACCTTTTAATTAAAATTTTCCTATTACTTAAATTAGTATCAATAGTATGTCTGGCAGGAGGTAAACTATTGACTCTTCTTCCTAACAGCAAATGAGCTGGAGTAAGAGGTGCAGGTTTTTGAAAATCTGAAAACACATAAGTTAAAGGACGAGAATTAAGAACACTTTCAATTTCAATAATTAAAGTCTCTAATTCTTCTCGAGACAAAGTGGTTCGACCTAAAGTTTTTCGAAGGGCCAGTTTCACCGATCTAATGAGTCTTTCGTAGAAGCCACCCCACCATGCAGCTTTCTCGACGATAAAGCGCCATTGGATTTTGTGGGAGGTATAAAAGTCTTTCACCTTTGGATGACTGATAACGCTCCACAAATGTTTTAGCTCTAGTTCAGTTCTTTTGAAAGTTTGAGCATTATCAGACCAAATCTCAGAACACAGTCCACGACGAGCGATAAACCGTCTAAGTGCTAAGAGAAAAGTTTCAGTTGTCAGATTGTCAACAAGTTCTAAGTGGACAGATCGGGTTACACCGCACGTAAACAAAACGATGTAGAGTTTGTTGTAACAGTTCTTAACGTAAAGGGGTCCACCAAAATCAACTCCCACTATAGAAAAGGGAGGTGACTGTTCCATTCGCGCAGCTGGCAAAGGTGCAGTAACTTGGAGACCAGGAGAAGAATTGAATCTTTTACACAACATACATCCTTTTAAAAGATTCTTTGTCGTTTGTCTTCCTCTAACTACCCAGTATTTATCGCGGATTTCAGTCAGAGTTTCAGAAATCTCTCCGTGGAACACCTTTTTATGTGAGTTTAAAACTAACAAACTCACAAAACGATGCTTTGCAGGCATAACAATGGGATGTTTTTGTAGGTAAGTAAGTTTCGATTTCTGGAGTCTCCCACCAGCATGAATTATCCCGTCAGAATCAAGAAAAGGATTTAATTCCAAAACCCTGGAATTTCTCATCACTGATTTTCCTTGCTTTAAATAAGCAATTTCTTCGACAAAAACTTCTTCTTGTACTGATTTTATCCAGTATTTTTCGGCACCATCAAATTCTTCTGCACTTATTTCGTCATATCTTCTAATATTATTTCTAACATTGTGAATGAAGCGAAGTACCCAACTTGTAACTCTAAGTAATTTATTCAAACAGCTGTATTTGTTGTTATCAAGTAAAGGCACAGATTTCGTATGAGCTTCACACACAAATGTCAATATTTCGTTTTGGTTCATTTTTCTCTCGCATGATTCAATAGAGAAATTGTTGAAATCAGAACCTTTCGGCCAAATTTCTTTTCCCTGGCGAAGCCACTTTGGACCGTGAGTCCAAATCGCACTTTTTATAAACTTCTCTGCACTCGCTCCTCGAGAGATGAAATCAGCAGGTTTTTCTTTCCCACTGCAGTGATGCCAATCCGCAGGATCGGTGTTGAACTGGATTTCCATCACACGGTTGGAAACAAAGGGTTTCCATTTAGAAGCTGCTCCTTTGATCCAATGGAGATAAATTAACGAATCACTCCACAAAAATACCCTAGATATGGGAAATTTAAAATTTTCTTTTAAATATCTCAGGATTCTAGAAGCAATCACAGCTCCCATTAATTCCAATCTAGGGAAGGTTAATTTTATAAGTGGTGCTACGCGCGATTTGGCTGTAATAAAACTTGTAGATACACATCCATCGGTTGTTTCATAGCGGAAATAGCTCACTGCCCCAAATGCTCTAGGGCTAGCATCTGAAAAGATGTGTAGTTCTAATTCCTTCGCTTGACTCAAAGGTGAGGAGAAATATTTCCTTTCGAATGTCAAATCCTTCAAAGAATAAATTTGCGAGCACCAGTTTCCCCATTTTTTCTTTAATTCAGTTGGCAGTTCATCATCCCATCTTAAACCATATTCCCATATTTCTTGCAATAGGCATTTAATGATTACAATAAATGGAGAAACAAATCCAACTGGGTCATAGATCTTTGCAGCCGCCTGAAGAACACTGCGCTTCGTGCTCTTCAAATTGTCGATGATGTTGAGAATAGGTTGCACGTTTAATTTAAACGTGTCGTCGTTAATGTTCCATATGATTCCTAACACCTTTAAAGGACGCATGCTGGACTCTTCTATATCTTCCATACCTCTTTCGCACCACAATTTTCTCAATTCTTCGGAATTAGTTTTAAATTTTCTTAAATTCATGTTCGCGTCTTTAAGAATTTCTATGGCAGTAATGGAGAGGTCTAAAGCTTCATTTACTGAATTAGCTCCGTAAAAGAAATCATCTACGTAAAGTGATGAATTAAGCATTTCATAAGCCTTGCATTGTTCTTGTTTATATTTTCGAATACGGTATTAAATGGTTGCAGCAAGCACAAATGGACTAGATGTTACACCGAATGGTACTCGAGTCATTCTGAGAGTTTTATGAGACTTCGAATCCTGGTCATCTGGAAACCAGAAAAATCTCAAATAATATCTATCCTCCTTAGCTATTCCAGTTGTTAAAAATACTCCTTGTATATCACTACAAAATGCATGCTCGAATTCGCGAAATCTCAATAACACATCAAGGATTCTAGGATTCAATGACGGACCAGGAGTGAGACAGTCATTTAAAGATTTACAACCTTTATCTTTCGAAGAAGCGTCTAAAACCATTCTAACTTTCGTCTTTTCCTTGCCGATTCATACAACTGCAGAATGAGGCATATAATATGTGTTATATTGATTTTTCGAACAGCATTCCTCAACAATATTCAGATTTAATTGATCTGCAATAATATTCTTATATTCATTCAAAAGCCAGTTATTTCCCTTCATTCTTACACATAAATTTTCAAATCTGCGTTTAGCTATCTTGAAGTTATTATGTAATTTGTCAGGATTTTTATCCCAAAAGAGCTTCGTTTCATATCTCCCATTTTTGAATTTTAAATTGTTTTCAAAGCACGTAATTAAATCCTTATGGCAATCGGAGATATTTTCCCTATCTATTATTCCCATCGAATCTAATTCCCAAAATAATCTGAAATTCTCATTTAACGCTGAGCAACATTCTGTTTTTAAAACAAACGTTCTTGTCTCAGTTTAAATCTACTGGTGAGATTCGACCTTGGATAACTTTACCAAAAATTGTATAAATTACAAATAAAGTTTTAGTTAAATTTTCCCTTTTGCCTGAATGTATTTCCCAAAAATATTGCGCTCCAATTAAGAGAGAAAATTCATTTCCGAAAGACTCGCAAGCATTTGAAAGCTTTATATTTTTCTTACTAAGCATCTTTTCTAGTTTATTAGACGATACTTTAAAAGGAGAACTAGAAATAACATTGCAAAGCAAGGCTTCAATTTCAATACTTTTCTCAGGGTCACGAGAATTGCAAAGTGTAAACTTCACTACTTCGTACGTTTTTTCTATCGGGTCTCTCGAACCAAATGTATAAACTAACAGTTTTTCTCTTCTCATTATAGGTAATTTTAACGCGTCAGTTATTTCCTTTTTCAAAAAGCATCGCTGAGAAGCATTATCTAGCAGAGTATTTACCATTTTTCTCCTTTCTCCCCACTTCATTAAGGCCGAACAGGTTTCTAAAAGTATTTCATCCTCACTGATATTTATGTTCGAACAAGTTACAATTTCGTCCCTCTCTACATCCGGTCTTTCACCCCTCTCGGGTTCAGGGGTTGTTGTCGCGTCGCAAATCAGCTCAGAATGTCTACGTTGACATTTACCACATGTCCGTTTCGAAGGGCAATTTTTGTAAATATGTCCTGCTTTCGTGAGGCACAGGAAAGATATCCTGTTTCTTCTTAAATGAGCCTTTCTTTCCACAACCGGCAAAGGGCAAGTTTAAGAATCATGATTGGATTTAGAATTTTTACAAAATAAACATTTTTTCACGTCGATTACAAAGGCGGATGCATGCGGAGTATTCTCGCTTGTTTGGTTATATCGGTTAAATAACTCAAATTTATTCTTATTGAATTTTCCGTATTTATGGTTAGGCCTTTCATAAGTGCTAACTCTAGATTCTGTGCCCCCTCAGGGGCTCACCTTCTTTAGGCGGGTACGGGTGTCCCAATCCCGAGGTTCCCAGGGATCTTTACTCCCTTTATTTTTATCCTCCTCTCCGCCTTCTGCTGTATGCTTTATTTTTCTATCCCTCGACGGCAAGCGAGGGAGCTCTCCATGAGAAGCTGTCGCCACTCTGCTTGCTTCCTGCTTCTTATGGACAGCCGAAGTCCCCACGTGTTGGCCGTGCGTGGCAACCCATTTGAAAGACGGGTGGTGAACTGTGGTCCCCCGTGTATCAATCGGCTGGTACCTAGTCACCTGAGTTGCTAGATTGCTAGGGATCAAGCGAAGGGGTTACTCCTTGGGCTTGGCGTTAAGGGTGGTCACTATCCCCGGGGGTAACTCCCAGCGTATAGGTTCCGATTAGCACCAAGGTAAGCGCCGAGGTTGGGAATGGCCAGAGCCGGTGGCTGCCTTCCCTTGTTGGGCTCCGTGGTGGGCGGTGCCGTTGGACTTGAATTTCCCTCAATATCATATGGGGTTTTCAAAAAAGGGTCCCTTCAGTGGGCATCGCACAGTTCAATCATTTGTAAAAAATAATTCTCACCATGATTCTTTCTTTGTCATTAAGCGTGTTTCTGAATTAAATGAAACGTTTAATTCTGTATCTCCTTTCCTCGTTCAAAAGGTTTTTGCAGCAACAATAGGCGACGTCACTTCAATCCGTAAAATGCGTTCGGGTGACTTGCTGGTGGAGGTTAATTCCAAAAAGCAAGCTCAACAAATTATGAAATTGAAAGCTTTAGCCGATATCAAAATTGTAGTCAGTCCTCACTTGTCTTTGAATTACTCTAAAGGTGTTATAACTTGTGGGGAATTATTTAATGTTCCCCTTGAAGAAATAAAAAATGAATTAGTACCACAAGGAGTGACCAATGTACAACAGATCTCAATTAAGCGGAATGAGCAAATACTTCCCACAAAACATTATATATTAACTTTCCATAGTCCAACTATACCAGAATATTTATATGCCGGTTACATAAAATTGCCTATTAGAAATTATATTCCAAACCCATTACGATGTTTTCAATGCCAACGTTTTGGGCATTCGAAAGCCCACTGCCGCGGGACTCTCACTTGCGCCCGCTGTGCTGAGAAAGGCCATGACAACCAGCAGTGTAGCGCGCCTGAAAAATGCACAAACTGCAATGGCAACCATACATCATTCCCTCGAACTTGTGAGCGTTGGCAATTAGAAAAACAGATAATGGCAACTAAAGTGAAAGAAAACCTATCTTATCCAGAAGCTAGGCGAAAGGTTTTGTCCCAAACACCTAAACCTAGTATAAGCTATGCATCTGTTGTCCAAAAGCACTTCTGTAAAAACTGTTCATGCTCTAACTGTACAAAAAGCAAACAAAACACAAAACCTATCCATAAAATTTCAGATTCTGAAACAGAAAATTCTACAACGAGTACTCCTGAAACTAGTCAAATTGAAACACACAAAACAAAACCTAAATCTAATAAATCCCTTAAGCTGAAGCTATCAAAACGTGGCCTTTCTGCAAAAGATTTGAATACAAAATTGAAAAAATCAACTTTGCGTACATCTGTTGCATTAGGACTCGCAAATCAAGGTGTCGTCCACAAGGACTTATCGTCTATTTTTGGTGAAGCATCCAAGAGTTCCGAATTCATCGCACTCCATCCATCTGAAGGGGAGGATGAAGAATTTAAAATGAATTGCGATTCCTCGCAACCCCCAACCAAAGTTCCTAACTCTGCTCCAACAACAAGAACTTCTTAATGGGTACCTTTCTTTCTTGGAATTGTCGCGGCATTCGGTCCAAAATTCCTGATTTGAAGTCCATTTTGAATAAATTTCATCCTGCATGTATTGCTGTTCAAGAAACTTTCTTGGCACCAAACATTCCCATAAAATTACGTGGCTACAATTGTGTTCGTAAAGATGCAGACTCTGGATCTCACAGTTCTGGAGGTGTCTGTATCTTTACTTCAAACCTGTATCCGAGTTCTTCTCTCCATTTACAAACCTCTATGCAGGCTGTGGCCGTACAAGTTCATGTACAAAAGTTAGTCACAGTCTGCTGTGTTTACTTACCGCCACATGATGCCATCTGTCAGCATGATCTGGACAACTTAGTGGACCAGCTTCCTTCACCATTTATCCTGATGGGTGATTTTAATGGACATAGTACTTTGTGGGGTTCGAGTACTACTAACTCGCGTGGGAGGCAGATTGAGGAGTTTATTTCTAACAACTGTCTCTGCCTGCTCAATAACGACGAATTGACGTACTTTCATGAACCCACGCGTACGTTCCACATTCTTGACTTGGCCATATGTTCTCCTGAGCTTCTGCCGTTGCTTACCTTCACTGTTAGCAACGATTTATATAACAGTGATCATTTTCCTATTATCGTCTCCCATGCTGATGCGACTGCTTGTCCTCCACGTTTTTTTATTTCAGCGGGCAGACTGGACTGCTTTCTCGGAATCGGCAGATATCACAGAGACAATGGTGAATACATCAGACATCTCGAACGCAGTACAACAAATCATTAGTACTATAATAAATGCCGCCAATAACACAATACCTAAATCCTCCTCACGTCCACGAAAATTTCGTAAACCGTGGTGGAATGAAACCTGTCGTGACAGTCTCAAACAACAGAGAAAATTTTGGAATAATTTCAGAAGGTACTCAGCAACAGAAAATCTTGTTGCTTTTAAAAGAGCCAAAGCACTGGCTCGTCGCATACGTCGTCATAGTCAGAGGATGTCATGGATTTCATTTGTTTCTTCTATAACATCCTGTACTTCTAGCAAGATTTTGTGGAAAAAGGTGAAATCTGCTAGTAGTATTTATAGTGAATCATTCCTTCCTATTTTAAATATTGGTAATAAGATGCATTCCGATCCCTCAGATGTAGCCAATATCCTTGGTCAAACATTTGCTCAAGTGTCCGCAATAGATTCTTATGGTCCTGAATTTCTGAAAATTAAGAATCCTGCGGAACAGTTGAATTTCCGTTTCAATGATCAACGCACTTTTTCATACAACTGTGAGTTGAGAATGTTTGAATTAGAAACAGCATTATCTCAATCACGAGATACAAGTCCAGGGCCAGATGGGATTACTTACAATATGCTCCGCCATTTGAATACTGCTTCCTTTTCCAACCTGTTATTATTATTTAACAGAATATGGATGGAGCAGAAATACCCTTCACAATGGCAAGAATCTATAGTGATCTCTATCTTAAAACCTGGCAAGAAATCGTCGAATCCTCTGAACTATAGACCAATTGCTTTGACGAGTTGCATTTGCAAAACTTTCGAGCATCCTAACGGCTTATATACGAATTGGAGAAACAGGGGTGTATTCCCCTGTTGCAGAGTGGTTTCCGTAGAGGTCGCTCTACATATGACAACCTCATTTTACTGGAGAACCAGATCCGTAATGCATTTGTTAAAAGGAATCACCTTGTCCCCATATTTTTTGATATAGAAAAGGCCTATGACCGTGCTTGGCGCTTTGGCATACTTTCAACGCTTTTTAACTTTAGTTTTAGAGGAAACTTGCCCTTATTTTTACAAAACTTTTTATCTCGTTGGAATTTTAGAGTTCGTGTTGGAAACTTTTATTCAAATAATTTTATTCAAGCTGAGGGAGTTCCGCAAGGAAGTGTCCTCAGCGTCACGCTCTTCATCGTCCATCTGAGTCAGATTTTAACAATTTTACCCTTATCTGTACATGCCGGTCTTAATGTCGATGATCTGCAGATCTCTTGCCAAGGTAGTAATATGAATAAAGTAGAAGAACATTTACAAACAGCCGTGGATAAATTGGTAGCTTGGTGTGATAACAATGGGCATACTATCTCTCCAGAGAAGAGCCAATGCGCTCATTTCTGCAGGAAAAGGAAACTTCACCATGATCCGAATATTAAAATTCGGAACATTCAAATACCTGTTGTTAATGAAGTATGGCTTTTGGGTGTGATTTTTGATCGGAAGCTAACCTTTCTTCCACATGTACGGAAAAAGTGTGGAAGAACAATAAATATATTGAAGGTGCTCTGCAGAATATCTTGGGGTGCCGATAGAACCTCTATACTCCGTGTATATCAAGCAATCATCCTCCCCCGTATTGATTACGGGTGTATAGTATATGGCTCTGCACGTCCTACAATTTTGCGGATATTAGACACTATCCATCATACTGCTTTAAGAATATGCTCAGGAGCTTTTCGCACTTCTCCAGTAGAGAGCTTGTACATCATCTGTCATCAGTTACCTTTACATTTGAGGCGAAAGAAACTGTCTTGTTTATACTATTTCCGGACAAAATCTGTACCCGATCATCCTGTTGCTGATATGACATTGCCAATTAATCTTCGTAGACTACATTATGCCCGTCCCTCCCACATTCTTCCATTCAGTGAGAGAGTCAAATTACACCTACGTGACACAGAACTATTAAATATTACCATGGAAACTTTTGATTTCTTTAGTTTTCCGCCTTGGGATCTTCCATATTTTTCCTTTCTGAATCCTTTTACAGGTTTAGATAAATCATCGACCGATACCTTTATTTTCCAGCAGCTTTTTTATTATCATCGATGTCAGTACTCCTCGTTCTCACCAATCTATACAGATGGCTCAAAAATGGATGATCGTGTCGGTTGTGGGATAGTCCTTCCCTCTGATACTCTGAGCTATTATCTACACAAAACCTGCTCCATATTTACAGCAGAGTTAACTGCGATTCTCCATGCCCTTCAGGAAATATCACTCTCCGCTCAGGGTAAATTCATAATCTACACTGACAGTATGAGTGCGTTGAAAACACTGTCGCCTTATCATAACCGTATTCATCCAGTTGCTATTCGAATTTTATTCACCTTACGACTCCTACACAATAGAGGCTTCAATGTCATGTTTTGTTGGGTTCCTGGTCACGTAGGCATCTCAGGGAATGAAGCCGCAGACTTTGCTGCTAAGCAGGCAAACGTTCTTTTGACGCATGGACTTCCCTACGGCGATGTCAGAAAGTCCATTGTCAACTACATCTATGCAATTTGGCAGGAGGCATGGGATTTGCAGGTCCAAAACAAATTGCATTCTATCAAACCAAAAATTAGCTACTGCCCTGTCCTCCCTAATCGAGAGGTCGATGTGAAGTTGACTAGACTCCGTATAGGACACTCCCGCTTTACACACCGCCATCTCCTTTTCAGTGAGAGAGCACCTATTTGCCAAATCTGTCATACAGATTTTAATATCAAGCATATTTTGGTCGAATGTCCAGGATTTAGTTCTCATCGCCAGACTTTTTTTCATTCATTTTCTGTAACCCTGCTTGACTTGGTTGGTGAGAATCACCACCCAAATGTTTTTAAATTTTTAAAGGCTATTGGTTTTTTTACTTGCATTTAATACTTTTTACATCATTGTTGTTGATTTTACATTGTAACACTTAATAATTTTTCTTATCGTTGCTCATTTTCTTTCTTACCCCAAATTTTCAATTTTGCACATATTCTCAGTGAATCAATATTTTACTCTTCTATTCTTTCACTTAGTCTATATTAATACGGCCTGATGACAAACCATTTTCTTGGCGCAGTATAGCCAATGATGGCTCTTGCGCCAAAAAAACCCAAACCAAACCAAACTAGATTCTGTGCGTTCATCTGTGCCAAATTCTTTGATTAAATGTTCGTTTCGCTCTCGACATTGAATTTCGATTTTTAAGAATTCTAATAAATCCGAAATAGTACTTTCTCTTTTAGAATACATTTTACGGGGAAATTCCAAGGATAATTCTCTAGGGATATATTTTAACAATATGGGATGTAGTAAAGAACTATAACTGTTTGGATTAACACCATTATTTTCTAAACCACGCATGTGCGTTTCACATTCAGAATATAATCTGCGTAGCGACTTAACATCATTTGCTTTACGTACAGGATTTAAATTTAAAAGTTGTGACATATGCGCATCAATAATCATCTCAGTTCTACCGAATCTTTCTTTTAGAATATTTATTTCCACTTCATAATTTTCTGCTTTTAAAGGCAAGCCCCGCACAGTAATTTCAGCATCGTTAATTAAATACGATTTTAAATAATTAAATTTTTCAACATCGCTAAGACTTAAATTTTTATGTGTGGCAGTATCGAATTGAGAATAAAAGTCATTAAATTTTAGCATATCTCCATCAAATTGAGGTATGTGTAATCTCGGAAGTTGGATTGAACATTGTTGAGAATTGCTGTTAATAATTTTATCATTAGCAATTTCGCTTTCATTTTTTCGCAAAAGTTTCTCAGCTCGCATTTTCCAAGTTATCATTTGATCTCTGTATTCTTGTTGCCGTTCCTCTTCGTTAGTCCGATCTTGCGATTTGCACAAATTCAAAATATCTGAGTCAAGTTTCTTTAGCTGATCATCTTTATCTAATAATTTCGCTAACAGTTTTTCGATCACGTCTAAAGATTTTTCATCCGTTTTGTAAATTTCCTGCTCTAGCTGTTTAAAATATTCTGTTGCCGCGTTTCTGACAGGGGTTCTAACTTTTTAAAAAGATTTCAGATCCATTTTAGCTAATTCGCAAATGATTTCAGTTTCGCATCTAAAGGTTCCTCTGGCCGAATTGGGCGTTTCCCGGATTTCGGCACCAAAAATGATTAGACTTCAAGTCGAATTTCTCGTTTCATTCAATTAGAAAAATGAATAAATCAAAGCTCTTACCTGTCAGAAAGGATCAGGAGGCAACTAGTGGATTTTCACATTTTATTTATGCATAGCTAGAACCTTTACACAGGAAGCGGACAAAGGACGAAAAACACAAAACCAGACATCACAACGTACAGAAACAGAGTCTCAATACCAACCAAACCCAGAGGGGGACACAGCGCCCTGGGGCGGAAAACCTTGAACCTCGAGGGGTGGAAATAAAGTTTCCACATAGGGCAACCATCGCAGGAGACGAAACACTTCCCTTCTATCAAGCGAGATCGATTTAGTGTCTTCCTTATGTGGAATAGGGGATCATTATTAGGCTGCTTTATGGTCATTTTACCATCGAGCTTCAGAAATTTGATCCTTATTATAGCGCTAGCCTTATAAATTTTTATTTGGCCTTATTATGATTTTATTTCCATTCGAGATATATGGAACTACTTTTTAAAAACTGATTATACGATTTTTGTTACAAACATTTTAGATTCCACTCATCAAGAGGAATGCACTCAAGCATTTTGATTGCTAAAATATTTTTAGGCTGAGTTATAGAGACATCGAAACAAATGACTGGAAAAAAATTATCTGTTAATGTATCCTTTGGTTTGGATTGTGTGAAATTGTGAAAGGTAGGCTTTTTTTTTCTAGCAAAGATGGGAACACAATTTTTTAAATTTATCTATAAAGGCTTTTTGGAATTTTTTGAAAATATTTTAATGTGAAATCTAACAATAAAGTATAGGTTTTAGATAGCAAATCCTTCGGGATATAAAATAATTAAATAATAACACATTCTATAGTATGAGAATATTAATTGAATAAAATGAACATTCAAACAAAGTAAATAAAATTTAAAAAATTAAGAAGTTTAAAAAATTCTTATCAATTTATCATAAGTTTGTTAACACTCTTATTTATATTGTATTTAATTTTTTTACATTTAGTCATCTAAGTATAAAGTTAATTTCAATGCATTATAATCAAATTAAATACAATATACTATATAAAAATACATTTTATGGTGCATTTTTCTTCATATTATTATATTTAATGTTGACGAGAATCGAATCCCCTTGTAAATCATTGAAATAAAGAGTTTAACATTTTTATATATGTATTTTTTTTGTATTAAATTAATGTATATATGTCTACTTAGTGAGATACACTTTTTAGAAGGATTTTCTTCCTACATGATAATGTAGTGAAAAATAAGAAGTTCAACGAAAGTTTTGCCTTATTTCTCTATTTTTATCTGAAATTCTCTATAAATACGAAATGAGCAATGCTAAGAAAGGAAATATCAGCATTCTTAATGTACACGTTAAAACTACTCTTTTGAATATTCATAAAAGCGCCATATCCGAAGTTTTACTTTCGAAACACGTAATCCTTTTTCAGCAATATTTTAAAATTATCTTTAAATTATAAAAGATATTTCACCAGCTTAAAACATTATTACGTCTTTCACAATTTTCTCTAAGTGTCCCCTTGTATATGAAATAAAATAAAGGGAAGTAAAAGGAGGTAATAGATGTATAAACCAGTAAGCATAATTAAATCAAGAAAGTTTTTCATCTATGCGAAAAAGAGCCTTTATGCAATTACTTTGCTTAGAAAGGAATTTAAGGGTTGGGATAAAAAGAACATTTATAAACCTATTAAACTCAATTTATTTTTTTAAATGCGTAGATACTCATAAAAGCAGCTCCTGAAATTTTGAAAGAACCTATACATTTTAAAGATACATTTATCGAAGGCAATTAATTTTGGCATACTTATAAGGTTTGAATTGTGAAATCGGTTTTTCACTCACTTCCTGGACATTTTGAATTTTGATCATTTGTACATTTGCCTTTTTTTCTATAGCAGTACACTATTTTAATATTTTCAAAATTTAATTATCAATAATTCAATTAACTGTATTAAATTCAGTTTTCATGCGCGTGGCACCACCTTGTAGAGCCTTTGAGAAAAATGAACTACAAGTTTCTATGATACTGTAGACTCATCGATATATCTCGAAGAGATTGAAGTCCTAAATCGATAAGTTCAAACGTACTCAATAATATTCGTTTAGTGTGATTACTGCATCGTTTAATGTAATCAGAGTTGAAATCAAGAAATGATCAACCCTCCATTCTTCCAATTAGTGTTTATAATAATTACTTGCTCTATTTATAAGAAGATGGAGTTCACATTCTTTTATCTGGGCAAGAGTTACCTGGATTGGTTAAAATGAACAGCTATTCTAACAGGACTGGCATTAAATCTGCTGAGCAACTATAGACAACTTTGCCTGCCATTAAATCATGAAAGCAAAGATGATTAAAATAAAGAATCCATTTGAGTCTAAGCTGAAATGCTTAACAAATATGAAATTTATTAGCAATAAATACTCACAAAACTGTGAAAAATTTCGCATTTTTTTTTTTTTTGAAAATTTTGAAAAATTACGAGTTTTCGTAATCAAAACCGAGTAATATATATTATTGATTCCGGAGGGAGTGTATGTGCCAAAGAAAACACACACACAAATAAGCACTGAAAGGATTAAAGCATTCGATAATTTGAAACCCGGCTTGCATCATAGCTCTCAGCAAATTTTAAAAAGCAATATAAGTAGAAAGAATATATAATAAAACTGTTAAGGGGAAATTGTCAATAAATTACAAATAAGTATTGTTAATTGTTATTTTTTAAAAATAAATTAGAGATAAATCTCCGTCCACTGGCCCCTTTATAAATTAAGCTATTGTTGATTTTATTCATTTCGGCTCTGAGAAGAATCGGTTAATGTTATTACAATTTTTAAGTCCAGAGCTGATCACATTCAACAGCAGTCACTGCATTTATGGTAATGAATTATAAACTGAAATTTAAAAGAAAGAAATAATTAAAATATAAATATTTTTTACTTTTTAATAATACTATTAAAAGGGAGTATAACATTTTCTTAATAAATTAATCAATAAAGTAATATTTGTGTTCTTTTCTAATTTGATGAAAACTTCCGATTTAATAAGTTTTTTGAAGTATTCTTGTTTTTTGTAATGCTGTATTTACGTAGAATCTTTACTTTTGAGGGTGCTGAATTCTTTTTCGGAATTATGATACATTAGTCTACATTTTCTAAAATATGGGCGTTTCAGTTATTATTTCATTAAATCTCTATCATAATTATTTTTTCAATTCCTTTATTGAATCGATCATAAAAAAAATTGTAAATTTATTTTCCCAATATAAAAGAAACAGAGCGAATCAATTACGGTTTTTAATTATTCCTTAAAGGACTGTTTTTAATTAAGATAAGCAATGCCATTTTTAATTTCTACACTTATTTTAGCCTAATCACACACATAATTTTAAACTAAATGATATGGTCTCAGTCGTGAATGCCTCTTTTAACAGCTATTTTTTATGAATGATACAGCTATTCTTTAAGAATGATAATAAATAAAATCTCCGTTTCCATTCTTACGCCATGGTTCGTTAGCAGAGCAAATAAGTTATTTTCTTATTCAATTGATTTCGGTGACTTGTGCTTTATTCAATGGCCTTGAAAAAGCTTGTCAAGCGACGGATCCCTAATGCCCTAATTGAATAGAAAAATTTAAGAATCATTTTCAATGAACAATGAATTAAAATCATATTAGCTCAATGTTATTTTATATGAAAGTGCCTTTATGATTAAAAAAAATCTTATCATCTACTTAGCATATCATTGTCCAGTCATAATATGTACACGTCCCGTATGGCAAGCACTGGCAAAAAGCATCTTAGTCACATTGAGGTATAGGAAAGGAAGAATTGACTAATGCAGTATTGATCATGAATACAAGATAGCACAATCCTTTTCTAAATAATTTCAACTAAAAATTTCTATGACTATCTCTCATTAAAAATAAATTACATTTATTAATCAAATTATTAAGGGAAAAAGGAAGGAACCCTTAAACGGCCAGTACCCGACTACATTCTGTTAATCTGAATTAATAATTTAATGTCTGTTAAATCTGAATTAATAATTTCTTTTAACTTTCATTCGGACTCTCTACATTTTAATATTTTCGAATCTGTTTCAAGCAATTTAATTTTAATTTACAATATTATTATTTCATCTAAATAAACTTAAATTGAATAAAGAAAGAAAAATTTTCAAAAAAAATTTCACAAATTCTTAGTTTTGATCCCGATATTTACCAGTGGGAGCGTTAACCAAAAAATGGAATTGATTTCAATAGTCATGAAAGATTAATTTTTGCCAAGAATTGATTATGAATCTATCATGTGATCCTTGAGGAGTTTTGGGGTGATTAATCTCTGGCATGCGATCAACAATATCCGGAAACTGAATTTGTGTTTTGACTCTTTTTCCCCAATCGTTTGAAACCAAAATTTGACACAGAATTACATACCAACTTGGATATATTAAATGTCATTGCGTTTTTGAGTTATATCTTTGCATACTTCTGAAATGACAGATGGTTAACCTGTAGCTGGATGCGGATCAATGATAAATCTGTGTACCGGTATCTAGCTCTATTCGCTTTTAGTTATCTTATTAACTTATATTCGGACAGCCGGGCAGACTCGCTCAGGACAAATCATTTTAGTCTTGGTGGTAGACAAACAAATATTTCCCAAAACGTGTCTTTTTCGAACTTAGGAAAATTTAAAACGTGGAAATTTATTAAAATATCGAGTTTAAACTTTTTGGCATTTACACTTACATTGGCAGTGGCACTTACTAAACAGCTTCTGAATCTAATCTTGGATTTTATCAAATTTCAAGTCAACACAAGTTTAATCAGAGGGAAAGTTAATATATCAACTATAAAGCTATTACATAATAAGAATTACTTTTTTTTCTGTTCTTTCAAATACATCACAAGAAATTTACATATTGTATATCAAAAAAATGTGGAAAAAAACTTATAAAGTGAGAAAAAACGCGATAAAATAAATACTGTAATAAAATGCTTTTTTTTCCCCTTCAAATAATTGAAAAACTCTTATTTTTTTTGGGATGTCATTCCTTTTACATCATTGTATTTTATTGACATATTATGTACGTAGGTTTACTATGGCTACTTGTATAAGATTAATTGAAAAACTTTCCAAACAGCAAAAGGAACAACGTTTGCAATGATTTTGCATGCTAGATTTTGGATATGATTTTCTTAAGGATACTGTATGCTACTGATTACTTATTTAAATATTTAATTATTTAGAATATAATAACCATTTAAAATCAGCTACACCTTATGTAATTTCTAAACCAGAGAATAACAAGAATAATTGTCGTAGATTAATTTTTGATTTCTGAAAATAAATACTAAAATATTACCCATATTTTTTAACCTTTTATTTAAATATTTATAATAATCTATGGATCTTTTATGCTTATTTTGCTTGTTATTGGCAAGTATAAAAATTATTCTATTCGTACTAAAAAAAGTTGTAATGCAATTTCTGTAATCTTATGTTTATATAATTTTAATTGAATTTTACCCAAAATTGTCTTTTTATATTCAATTAGAGTGAAAAGGAAATTGTAATATTTCTATCAAATTACTGGTCATTAGAACAGTAATATTTAATAAAGAGAAAAGTATTTTTCTTTATATCAAACAAATGTAAAGAGTAATCAAATATATTTTATTATAAAGAGATAGAAATATCTCTTTTTCTTAATGCAAAGATACGAAAGTTACTACACTTTAGAAATGTAGTAATAGACTCGACATACTCCGGTCAATTATGAACAAAAGGTACAAACTAGGTAAATAAGATAAACATTGATTGTTAAAAAATTCTAATTTATAAAGGTACTTTATTTCTTAAATGCCTTAAATAGCTCATAGTTGTCTATTTATATAAAAAATACAGCTAGGGTTCTTAGTGAAAAAATAATTAAGTATCACATTCATTTTATCCTGATACATTACAGTTTGAGCTTCGTTATACAAATGGTGCGTGTATAACCCACTGAATATTCCATTCACATGATATCTCATTAATTCATCTTTCCCTTTTACCAGTTGAAATCTTTACCAGTCAAATATTCGTCAAACATTTTTTTAACCTTTTTACATCACAGCACATATATATGCGCTTTTTGCCTGGGAACTATGCCTAGAGTGCATTGTAAAGACTTGACCTTGGTCGGTCAAATAAAATGGTAGCGTGTTAT
>JAOUZG010041418.1:1123158-1160697 GCA_026289955.1 Argiope argentata | reverse complement strand
GATCATGTGTCTCTTCCAGCAGGAGACAAAGTGGCGACTTCCTTACAACATATATGCGCGCAACTATCACCAGAACGCATTTCACTTAGATTGCTGACATCGGTGAAGAAATTATTAGATCAAGGAAACGGAGACATTTTATTACGATTGAATCTGATAGTAGCGACAGTGAGAGAGATTATGGGGGGGGGGCAAACCTAAATAGCATAAATTTATGTCTGTTGATGGTGTAAATGAAAACATTACAAATTTTACTAGACAGAACATTTACGAACTGTTTTTGTCATAGGAAAACCTTTAACTTATTATAACTGAAACTAATCGATTTAGTGAAAAGGATTTTTTTTACCAAATTTCAAAGAGATTTCTGTAGCAGAATTGCCAATTTATTCTGCACTCATTATATTGATGTTTATTTAGCAAAACCTTGCACTGAAGTTTATTGAAGTATAAACAAAATCTTTGAAGAGCCGTACTTCCAAACAGAGATGTCTCGAAATAGGAACAAAAAAATTACACTTTACTAATACCGATCGTCTCCTGGGTGAGGATCCCTTGGGTAAGGAGTAAAATTAGACCAAAACAAGAAAATGAACCAATGAACAAGAAAAGATTTAAAGAAGCATTTCCGCTAAGCCGAGATGTCACCTTGAAGGAGTTCTTGATGAAATGTGGGAGCAGAATTTCTTACATTCAATATAACAAAACAAAGTGATCTCGATTCAGAATAAAATACTACAAGCTATGCAATTCTAGAACAAAACATATACATAATTTTAGGGTTTATGTAGAAAATATAAGTCTAAAAGGGGTCTAGCTAGCACAAATTTTTTTTAGATATGATGAAGGAAAGTAACTTGTTAGAAAAGGGTGAGAACCAACAAAAAACATATGCGTAAAGCTTTAGAAAGTAAAAAAATCATATACGAAGAAATACGTTTTCGCCCGTTCCTGTCGAGAGATATAAAGCGCACTTTATCAAGGACAAACGATTCTCAAAGCATTCGTTGCATAAGTTGAGGGAAAGATTCGGAAGAAAAAGAATATAATGAAATTTATCGGTTGAAATCGTCATTTAAGCACTTAGCGTACATATGAAATTGACGTAACAAATTTGGGTTTGGTTGTATTAATAACACTAGCTGCTGTAGAATTAATATTTGTCTTATCAAATCATACAGACGCGATCGTAAATGAAATTGACATTAAAAATAGCACGTGTTTTCGCTCCAAGCATATTGGTAGGAAATTATTTTATTATGAATGCATAAATCATAGAGAAAACGTTCACGACAAAAGATACTTTAACGTAAATTCAACATATTTATCGGCAAGTTTTTTAGGAGTTCAACTGTCTCAGAAGGAATTTCAGAAAGTTTACGAGCAATGTTCCAATTGAAACATCCATCGTGTTTGCTATGTGTAGGGGCTTCACAATCGGGGAAAACCTCTCTTGTTAGACAAATGATTGCAAACAAAGCATATCAGTATGAATTCAAAGATATCATATGGTGCTATAAAGTTTTTCAGCAATGGTTCGCAGAAGAAAAAGGAATTAAGTTTGTTCAAGGTCTTCCAGAAAAGTTTGAAAGTAGAAGTCTAGTCATAATAGACGATTTAAAGAACGATTTAAATGAAAAAATCGCTGAGTGGTTCACTATTACAGCTCATCATTCAAGACAGCGTCATCTTGATTTTGCAAAATCTATTCCCCCGAAATAAAGTGATGCGAGGCGTAAGTCTGAATGCGCAATACGTAATATTGTTTTAAAACAATCGCGATGTCGGACAAATCCAGTGTTTCGCGAGGCAAGTGTACGGAAACAAAGCAGCATCGCTTATGGATGCTTACAAAAAGAGCACTCACGGCAATTCCAACTATTTTTTGGTGGATCTTCACACAAGTACAGACTAAAAATTTAGGCTCAGAGAGAGCGTGTTTCCTGATGCTAATGGACTCTATTGGATTTATGTACCTATAAAATGAAAAATGTGAAGAAGCCTTATCACTTATTGCCATTATTGCTCAGTGAATCCCCAGCACAAAAAAGAGCAATCATACGAACTGCCAATAAGTTTCAAATCCGTTGCCTCTTTGTCCGTCGCCTTAACATCTTGGCTGGTAATTTGTAAAGAAATTGCATAAATATAAAACTGCTATAAGAAAAATTGTAAATAAAAAAGTGCCATCAGAAAAAAAAGAAAAGAATTAATAACCAAACAGGAGGTTTCCTCCCAATCATTCTTCCTGCAGTCTTATCTGCCTTAGCAGGTTTTGCTGGACAAGCTATAGGCAGTCGTATCTAATATACAGCATAAAACCTAACAATGGCAAAAAGAATGGTTATAGTTCCTGAAGAATTAGCAACATACTACTATTCTAAGACGTTGGAAACAGGAGTGCATTCAATCGAAAACCAAATATTAAATCTCCTTCAGGAATCAAATTATTCAGATGATGTAAAAGCAAAACTATTAAGCCAATTACTGATGAAATTTCAGCACGTGATAAGTGCGCCCAAACCACCACTGCGAGTTACAATAGAAGAATCGGAAGAGCAAGAGTCAACTTCTAAAGGAAGAAATGAAACGCCTCTGAAGGAAGATCCTACATTACGTGATATTATTCTTTCTGTTCCTACGAAATTTCAAAAATTTATACCTCCCATTATGGAGAAATTGAAAACACGGTTATTCTTGGAATGAACATGGTGAATTGATGAAAGATAACGAAATCCTTCGAAACACGAATGCCATTGATTTATTTTCGTATTTGATGAGGAACTTAAAAAAATGTTACGAACCGCATGGTTTTGCAGTTTTTTGGAAGGATATAAACGACATAAAAATAACTACCCGTTGGATTGGTAATCAGAAGTTAGTACGAATTCCGGAGTTTGATACAAGCCTATACGAGTTCCCAAACGACTTTAGTCTTAAATTTCCAAAAACTCCTAGAGAAAAAAAGGAAAGCAGGACGCAAAAAGAAAATGGAAAGAGTACTAGAAGAATCATATTACGACTTTTCGAATCCTGCATCATTTGGTGGTGTAAAGAAACTGTCGACTGTCACTAAAATTCCATATCAGAAAACGAGACGCTGACTAATGAGCCAAGACACTTATACTCTTCATAAACCGATGCGGTTTAAATTTCCTCGAAGGTCTACGCTTTCTTATGGAGTAAATGATTTATGGCAATGTGATCTGGTCGATTTAAAACATTTGGCAAAACATAATAAAGGGTATAAAGGGTATAGGTACCTACTGACCCTAATTGATGTATTTTCAAAGTATGTTTATATTACACCTCTTGAAAGTAAAACCTCTGTGGCGGTAAAAAATGCATTTGAAACATTGTTGCAGAAAGTTAGACCAAAAAGCATTCAAAGCGATAAAGGCACAGAATTTTACAATACTCGAGAACAATCTTTATTTAAGAGATATAGCATTAACCATTATTCAGAAGAAGGGGATCATAAAGCCAATGTGGTTAAGAGGTTCAACAGAGCACAGAAAAACAAAATGTTTAGGTTTTTCACTTACAGAAGATCTTATAAATATGATGATGTTCTACAGTCAATGGTGAAGTCGTATAATAAAAGTATTCATTGCAGTATATGCATGGCACCGTCAAAAGTCACCAAAGGTTTAGTACCTCAGATCTTTATAAAACTATATGGTTACGCAATAAAGAACCAGAAAGACACTTTAAATGCCAGAGACCTAGTCAGAATATCAAAAGCAAAAAAAGACTTTTCGACGTGGATATTTACCGGGGTGGAGTGATGAGGTATTTATAGTATCGAAAATATATCACACACATCCAAGGTCAGCGGATTTGATGGATTTTCTTTTTAGCCTCATAAAAGGCCGTTTTTATTTCCCTGAGCTTCAAAGAGTCTCCAAACGTTCTGACGACTATTGGTATATAGAAAAGGTGCTCAAGACAAAAGGTAGAGGAAGAAACAAAGAATATTTTGTTAAATGGTTAGGATATAGTGACAAGTTTAACAGCTGGGCAAAGCAAACATGGCTCAAGCAAACGATAACTTCTACATAATTTTACCCAGCAACGCTAGTATGAATTAATTCCCTAAAAATACGCAAGCATCATTCAGAACGAAATTAGCTCGACCGATAATACTAACCGGGGAATGGGAAGTTAGCTTATCAGAGAAATTCATTCCACGAATATGGTTCAATATTGGAAATCATAATAACAAATATTCCATAACATATGAAGAAACAAAAATCGTGGAAAAGGATTATATAGAATATGATATCAGAGTTAAAATAGAACAGGGAATGGCCGATGAAGAGTTAATTATCCAAATGAATCAAAGCATCGAGGAAAAATGCGGCCGTTCAGTCTTCTTTGCATTGGATCACAGGAATATATTATGAATGCATAAATCATAGAGAAAACGTTCACGACAAAAGATACTACACGTAGCCCCCGGTTATGAACTTATATTAACGGCGGCAGAGGCTCCGCGTTTGCTAACCATTCTTACCTTACCCAGAGAGGATCGAAGTATAAAAGTATCAGAGAGCTTTATGTTGAAAAAACCATCGAAGACAAACAAAGACAATTTTCTTAAAATTATTGCTAAAAATCTAAAAAGACATTTCATAGTCCGTACCACTAGGTTTAACCATAAGTATACTGATTTGGAGAACTTACTTCACGATCTCCTTCAACATATTAATTCTAATATGATGCAGACAGGGATTGGTGGGGCTGCCGATTTCGTATTCGACTATACGCAAGACAAGGTCGAAATTACTGTTGAAAAGAATGTAAAACTCGAATTTAGGTTGATGTATACTCCCATTTTTATGAGAATGTTGAGCATGGACAAAGATGTTGTTTTAACCGGTAAAACCCAGCATATATTTTAAAAAATTGATAGACCTCCAATAAACGAGTATTTTCGTGCAAGCATTACCGATAAACCAACAATTCCGGAGAAATTGAAGAAAACGAAAAATTTGGAGCTAGAAGTAGGATTTTATAAAAATTCAGAAGAGTTGTTTAGATCTTTCAAATACCTTGAGTTTAATAATTCAGCAAACAACAAAGTGAAAGTTCATATACCCGATACATCAACTCTAAACTTACAAGATGAATTGAGAGATCTTTTGGGGTTCAAAAAGGCGACACTACGCGATGGTACTCAAACATCCGATTATCCGCTGGAATTAGATGGAGGAATCACTGAGATATATGTCTATAGCGATATCATAGAATCACATTTTGTGGGAGATACTATTGTTCCATTACTTCGAATTATCCCTGTCATGTCAGCCAAAGAAGATCAAATAGTTGTAAATTATCAAAGACCTCTGTATTTTCCTCTGCGCAACAATTATATTGATTGCATTGAAATCGAATTGAAAAGAAGCTCAGGTGATGGTTTAATTTTTACTAGCGGAAAAACACTCTCAGTGATCTCTTTCCGTCGCAAAACATTATAAAACCATAATCTACTGAGTACTGAATCATTTGGAACTCAACAGTGAAAGAGTATGCATTTGAACCCAAAAGCTTGCGAGAATTACTATTGTGTGCAGGTATAGAGAGATGGTGGACCGTATTTTCAGGGAGTCAGCTACCAGAGAGGATATGGAATGCTTTCAAATTTATTTTGATTCATAACTCCAATAGCGATGAAAGCAGGGAAATATTTAGGAAAACACCTTCTAAGTGCAGGATCAAAGGTAATGTCAGATGTTGCAACAGGTACTTCTCTTAAAGACTCAGCGAGATCATGTTTTCGGGAAACGACGAAAAAGATAAAAGATGACATTCATAAAATCCGGAGTGGTTCGGGTATAAAAAGAAAGAGATCGCACAGTAAAAATAATTCTCAACGAGTCAAGAGATGCCGACAGAAATTTGAAGAAGCAGATATTTTTTCATAATGGATTAGCGAGCGTGTACCTGCGTTACAAGTGATTTAGACTTGTTTAATGTCAGCCCAGTTCAGCTCAGTGTAGACAGTGCATCCTTTATAGAAGTGCATCCCATTGCATCGCTAAGAAATAACACTCCAATTAAATTTTATGTAAGCGGAAGCGGTGAAAATTATTTGGATCTATCCCACACATTACTTCATTTGCAAATACAAATTAAAAAGAAAAATGGAACAGCGATGGGAGCAACCGATCAAGTGGCTTCCATCAATTACTTTCTCAATACTCTGTTCTCTGAATGTTCAGTTTCCCTAAACTGAACTTTCCCTGGCATGAGCAGGTATCTTCACAAGCTAACTATGCTTATAGATCAATTTTCGATGCCATCCTCGCCTCGAGATCCTTTCAGGAATCCATGTTAACAGCTGGTCTTTTCTACAAAGATCGTGCTTCTAAGCATGACTCAGTAGAGCTTGCTAATGTAGGCGATAACGCAAATCCTGGTTATTAAACCAGATTTAACATTTGCAAAGATAGTAAACTTGTCAATATGATGGGTCCATTATATTTCGATCTAGGCAATCAGAGCAAATGTCAAAATAATTCGGTAAATCTTCGTGAGTGAGTGAGTTTGTAATTTTATGGCACAAGGGCCAGCTCCATACTGCGCCAAACATACGGTAAAAAGTATCTTATAAGTATTAAAATGGAATTCAATATGTAAAAACTTTGTTACACTAAAGTTATTAATTGAAAAATTAGTAAACATTAAAGGAACTCAATTCAAAATGTTTAAATGATACTAAATAAGATTCAAAAAAACAATTTCTTTTAAAAATTTAAAAATGTTCAGGTGAGGATGTTCTCCCACCATGCCATGAAGGTTTAAAGCTGACGATCCAAAATAATGTAGCCTATGAGCTTTAAAAGTTGGACATTCTGTTAAAATATGAATGACGGTAAAACCGACCCGACACGTTAAACAAATTGGGCACTGTTCGCCAAACAAAAGATGTTTATGGGTGAATCGGGTGTGCCCGATTCGAAGTCGACTCAACTTCACATCGAATTTTCTCACCGAGACAACTGGCCACAAGGTAATGTTTGGTTTAATAGAGTGCAATTTATTAGAAACCTGAAGGTCCCATGATTGCTGCCATAACGAATGAACATAACTAGAAATTTGTCTCTTCATATCGAGATAGGGGAGTGGTCTTTGTAGAAATAAAGAGGCAGTCTTAGCTGCAATATCTGCCCTTTCGTTACCAATTATACCTGAGTGGCCAGGGATCCAACAAAAAATTATGTCAAAACCTTTAGACTGCATATTTTTCAGAAGACAGAGAGTGTTTATAGCTAATGGATGTGTTTTATTATGTGGATGACGAAGACTTTGAAGAGCGCTCGAACTATCTGAGTAAATGCAAAATTTTCGCTCCTCATAAGCAGAAATTTTCTCCAGTGCGAACAAGATTGCCATCAATTCAGCTGTGAGAACAGAGCACATGGTGTCTAATCTTATATTAAAAATATCTTGAGATATAACAATACCACAACCTACATGATGAACAGTTTTTGACTGTTGCCATCAATTCCATCAATTCAGCTACATGATGAACAGTAAAGCTGCCATCAATTCAGCTACATGATGAACAGTAAAGATGGTACTATAATCTGAAAAGTGATATCTATGATAATTAAAAATTTGTTGGAAAATTATGGGAGAAGTGGCAGATTTAATAAATGTAGAAAATGGGTTATGAAATGAAACTTGTGGAACATCCCAGGGGGGAAAGGGTAAATTTATTGGATGAATTTGTACATCAAAAAGATTTGAATTGGCCAACATTCGCTTCACTCTCTCACAAAAAGGAGGAATATTAAAGGGACGAGCAGTGTATAATCTGCTTAGGCCTACAGGAATGTTCATGTTGCGTATAGGGTGAGTAGTATGGCATTGCAATCAGAAAAAATATTGAGCACACATCTTTTTGCGACGCAGATTTAGCGGCAGCTGGTGGCAAACTACATATAAACTTTGCACCGGTGACGTTCGAAAAGCTCCAGAACACACCCTGAGCGCAGTATGATGAACAGTATCCAATTTCTTTAAAACACTAGTGCGTGCGGAACCATACACTTCGCATCCATAATCAATACGCGACAGTATCACAGATTGATAGATGCGAAGTAGAGATGTTCGGTCCGCTCCCCAAGATGTAGTTGATAGGACTTTCAAAATATTAAGCGATTTCTCACACTTCTTCCGTAGATAGAGGACATGGGGAAGGAAAGTGAGTTTCCTATCAAATACCAATCCTAGAAACCGTACTTCATCAACAATTGCTAAGCTGGTTCCCCGAATCCTAATTACTAGGTCTGGGTGAAGGTTTCGTTTTCTACAGAAATGAACACAACTACTCTTTTCAGGGGAGAGTGTGTGCCCATTCTCATCGCACCAGTCTGTAAGTTTGTCAACTGTTTTTTGGAGCTGTCGTTCTATTAACGCTATACTAGATCCCTGACAGGATATTTGTAGGTCATCAACGTACAATGTGCCAGAAACAGATGATGGTAAAACATTAAGTATTTGACTCAAATGAAGAATGAATAGGGTGACACTTAAAACACTTCCCTGAGGAACACCTTCTTGCTGGATAAAAGGATGAGATAAAGTTTGGCCAATACGAACACGAAAAATGCGATTTTAAAAAAAATTCTGAATAAAAAGGGGTAAGTAACCTCTGAATCCTATTTCAAATAAAACTTTGAGAATGCCACAGCGCCAAGTACGGTCATAGGCCTTTTGAATATCAAAAAATATTGAAACTAGATGATTTCGACGAACAAAAGCGTTACGTATTTGCGATTCTAGGTGTGTAAGATTATCAATTGTGGATCTACCACGACGAAATCCGCTTTGAAATGGCGAATTACATCTATTTTTCCAATTCATACAGAAGACGTGCATTGACCATACGCTCGAATGTTTTGCATAAGCAACTAGTCAAAGCTATTGGTCTATAGCTGAGAGGGTCCCTAGGGTCTTTTCCAGGCTTGAGGATAGGAATTACAATCGCCTCTTGCCACTGAGCTGGAAACAGTTGCTCTTTCCAAATTCTGTTAAACAGACTAAGGAGATGAGAAAGGGAAGAATCATCCAGATGTCGTATCATGCTGTATGTAATTCCATCAGCACCTGGACTAGTGTCACGTGTCTGACAGAGAACATTTTTCAATTCATCCATCCGGAATTCGCAATTGTATGAAAAGCAACTACGGGTCTTGAATTTTAATTTAAATCGTTCAGCCTGTTTCTTTTTCTTGAGAAAAACTGGGCTATAAGAAGAAGAGTTTGAAACACCAGCAAATGCTTGACCTATGATGTTGGCAATGTCTGAAGGGGAAGAATAAGAGGACGATCCAACACTTAATACTGGGAAAGCAAAATCTGTATATATGCCATTGGCCGCCCTGACTTTCTTCCATACTTGGGCACTGGATGTCGAGGAAGTTATTGAGGACACGTATCTGATCCATGATGATCTTTGGCTTCGACGTGCATTTGCCCTTGCCTTTTTAAACGCAATGAGGTTTTCCGTTGTTGGGTATCTGCGGAAAATCCCCCATAATTTCCTTTGATTCCTGTAAGCGTTTCGACAAGCGTCATTCCACCAAGGTTTATAGTATTTCCGTGGTCGAGAGTTTCGCTTTGGTATTGTATACTTTGCAGCATCAATAATACTGTCAATAACTTTTTGAGTTGCATCAGTGACACTATCAAAAGTAATCATTGTCTCAGTTATCACAGCTTTTTTAGTAAATTCAGCCCAGTTCGCCCGCTGAAATACATAAGTCTGTGGATGTTGTATTACACAATCACTTTCAACATGAGAGACTATCAAAGGAAAATGATCACTATTATATAGGTCACTTGCAACCTGAAAATTCAACAAGGGCAGTAGTGCTGGAGAGCAAAGGGCCAAATCAATAGAATAGAAGGTACCTGTGGATTCATGTAAATACGTCTTCTCATCATTATTGAGCAGACAGAGACAGTTGTCAGATATCAATTGTTCTATCTGTCGCCCACGAGAGTTCGTAGTGTTGGAGCCCCACAAAGTACTATGGCCATTAAAGTCACCTAATAATATGAAAGGTGCTGGAAGTTGATTAACCAAAACATTAAGGTCATTTTGAGAAATAATTTCATTTGGTGGTAAATATATGCAACAAATAGTTATCAAGGTTTTCACGTGCACTTGTACAGCTACTGCTTGCAAAGGAGTGTGTATGTTAAGGATTGTACTAGGATAAAGGTTGGAGCTCAATATGCACACTCCACCAGAGAAGGATCTACCAGTATCATTATCCTTTCTCACACAGTTATAGCCACGTAGCTTCAGGTGAACATTCGACTTCAAAAAAGTTTCTTGAAGCGCAATGCAAACAGGTTGCGGAGAGTTCCTTAGAGCTTTGATGTCCTCAAGTTTTGTCCTGATTCCACGACAATTCCAGGAGATAAAACTAACCATTAAAAGTGGGAGGAGGACTGTTATCAACACCAGTTAGTGGAGTTGCTGGCTGTTCGCAACTCATTTGGAGATCATCATCATCATTATCATCCTCAGACGGGTGAATTTTTAGCAGCTCAGAATTTGAAGGATTACCAAACAGAGTAGGTAAGTCCTTAGTTGCAAGGCCGACTTTGCCCATCTCAAGAGCAACTGATCTACGGGATTTTAAATCTTTAAGAGAAGTACCCTTCTTTGAAATTTTTAATGACAAGGCTTTCTGTGCCTAGAGACAGTTCGTCTTTTTTTAAAAAAAACAGCTGAATCTTTTTTCTTTTATTGGGCTAGGAATTAAATCAGAATCCGAGTCGTTCGATAGAATAGTTACTGGAGTTGTTTGTGTCTCGGATGTTTTCAGGGATTTTGTTGCAGATGCATAACTACGTCCTTCCACTGGAGTTTGTGCTAGAACCAAGCGTTTCGCTTCAGGGAAAGAAATACCTTTTTTAACCTTAGTTGTTATAATCTCTTTCTCTAGTTTCCATTTGGGACAGGATCTTGAGAAAGATGTATGGCTCCCCTTGCAATTTATGCATTTTTCTTTAGATGTGCAATCAGTGCTTTCATGGCCAGCTGTCGCACAGCGGGCGCAAGTTTGAGTCCCACGGCAGTTAGCTTTGGAATGGCCGAAGCGCTGACAATTAAAACACCTTAAGGGATTGGGGATAAATGGTTTCACGGATAGTTTCATATAACCTGCCTTTATTGACTCGGGTGCTTTTGGAGTATTGAAAGTGAGGATCAGATGTTTCGTGTACAGGAGTTTCCCGTCTCGTCGAATTTTAATACGGCGAACTTCCGTTACTCTCTGAGACTTTTCTGTTATTTCCTCCATAGAAACATTCAACAATTCTCCGCAGGTTATAACTCCTTTGGACGAATTAAGAGTTCTATAAGCACTCACATTTACAGGGATGGTTGCCAATGCTTTAACTTTTACAAGTTGTTGGGCTTGTTTGCGGGAATTGACCTCCACAAGCAAGTCTCCTGAGCGCAATTTTCGAATTGAGTTAACCTCTCCAATAGTACTGGAGATCGATTTTTCAACCAGAAACGGTGACACTGTATGAAACGTTTGTTTATCTGTCGATATTCTTTGAATAATGAAAAATGAATCAAAATGTTTCTCATGAGATTGTGTTACAAATTGATGCCCACCTAAGGGACACGGTTTGGATTTACCCATATGATATTGTTAAGGATTCAGGTTCGATGGCACCGCCCACCACGGAGCCCAACAAGGGAAGGCAGCCACCGGCTCTGGACATCTCCAACCTCGGCGCTTACCATGATGCTAATCGAAACCTATACGCTGGTAGTCACCCCCGGGTACAGTGACCACCCTTAACGCCAAGCCCAAGGAGTGACCCCTTCGCTTGATCCCTTTAGGCAGCCAAGTTAAATTCCTGGGATACCGGCCGATTGGTACACCAGAGACCAAGATGTACCACCCGTCTAATGGGTCACCACGCACGGCCAACACGTGGGGTTTTTGGCTGTCCATGAGAAGCAGGAAGCAAACAGAGCGGCGACAGCTTCTCATGGAGAGCTCCCTCGCTTGCCGTCGAGGGAAAGAAGGATCAAGTAGACAGTAGAAGGGGAGAATAAAATGTAAATGGAGTAAAGATTCCTGGGAACCTCGGGATTGGGACACCCGTACCCACCTGTAGTAGGTGAGCCCCTGAGGGGCGGTAAATCTTCGTATTAAGTTATAAAGAAACAAAGATGCCTTTGCTTTAATGCCATCCACAAAAGATTTTAAAATAGTTATACAACATGCATTATTCGTAAGAAAAGTTAAAGTCGCTCCCCCAGTTTTAATTGCTCGCGAAGTAGCCTTAACCAAGGGTGCTATAAAAATGCCAATTCGCAGAGCAGAAGTGAAATCATTTGCACTCTCGACTGGCATTCAGTCCGTTACGATTCCAAACGCTTTCATAGGACAGCTTCCAATCCGTATCATTATGGGCATGGTGTCCAATTCTGCGTTTAATGGAGATTTTGAAAAAAATCCATTCAATTTCAAACGTTATGACATTTCCTATATTTGAGCAGTTGAGGGTAAAACTATGTTTCCATCAAAGACCTTTCAACCGAAATTTGATAATTCTAATGGTTATAGCAGATGTTATATGAGTCTTTTTACCTATCTGGGTCGATACCATAAAGATCAGGATATTAATATTAGTTTTAGCGAATATAAGGGCAAGTATACGCTGTTTGCTATGGATTTGACACCTGATCTTAGTGCAGACGGAATGCATGAAAGTGTTTCGCGCAGTGGTAATTTAACTATTGATATAAAGTTCACTAAAGCACTGCTAGAAACTGTTAATTTACGGGTATATTCTGAGTATAGCAACACAATAGAGATTGACAAAAATCGCAGCAATTTTACAGACTTTTAAGATGGACAGTATAATTCTTTGAAGACTCGCATGCAGCGATAGGAATCATCGATCAGAATTTGGTGGTGTGTTCGCTTCGGATGAACTACCAAAGAAGCGAGACAATTATTCATGTTTTATTGTAAATTTAGATCCTAAAACCAAACCAGGAAGTCATTGGGTTGTGATAGCTTTTAGAAACAATAAATGCTACTATTTTTGTAGTTATGCTTCGGTTCCAAACAATAAAAATATTTTAACATTTATTCAAAATAATGTTGTTAATTTTGTGCGGAGCGAATGTCGGTACCAAAGATTAGTGTCCTACACCTGCGGTCATTTCTGTTTATATTTCTTATATAAATTTGTGAGAAAGCAGTCCTTATCGCCTCTAGATTCGGATAAAATCGAAAATGAGAAATTTATTAAAAAATTTGTTGCTAATAAGTTTCACACAAAATTCTTGCTTTACTCCATATACAAATCAAACATCTAGAGCACATGATTTCCGAAATAAACGCTTTTAGACATGTTTCCTACATCCTTGTGCATGCCTTTGAAAATTCGATTTCTGAACCTGTTTTGTAAATCACTTTTAATGCAGAATGTATAAAAGAGGGAAAAGAACTCTGAAACTTTCGTTACTGCTTCAAATATTCAGCAGAAAGGATGACAGTTGAACCAAGATAAGGTTTTTTGTTTTTAAACGCAATGGAGCAAACAATGCTTATTCCATACATTGCTGCAGCGATACACTATACGAAAACACGATCTCTTGCGTCCAGGCAGCGAACTCCTATGCAAAGGAGGATTCTGAATGCAGACTAAAGATTGCCTACTTCTGTGTTTTGAATAATAACGAAATTGTACGGGAACTCCATAACGGTGCTTCCATTAACTATCGACAACCATTTGATTGTAAAGCTTAATGCAAGAAAACTGCTTTCATCTTCTCAAGACTCGAAGGAAAGAAATCACAAACGCAGACGGAAGTCATCTCAAGAACTCTGTGAACTAATCGTAAAAACAACTTTTCAGCACTTGATTTTGTAATGTGCTCCAAACCAATATATTCAATGCAACTCTTACCAGCATTCTATTATTGTATACAACACTAAAGACCGATTGTAACACTTGTGTACTTTTATGACAATCCCCAAATAAAAATGTTATTTCACCTTGCAATTGTGTTCGTCTTATTTTTTAGTCTCATTATGTAATTATACTTTTATATAATAATGTTGCAAAACATTATGCAAGAGCCATTTTTTGTTTTGAAGTTTCAATTAATAGATATACGCACTTATCGAGTTTCAAAAACAACTGCGTCTTTTCCATCTATTAACCTTAAAGAAACAATGTGTCCTTGTTTACGAAGGGATATAAATCTTTGGACTTTTAAGTTTTTTAGAATACGTCTGTGGGCAGTGTGTGTTCTTCCTAGTCTTGGATTATTCTAAACTCCTCACAATGGAAAATGGTGAGTTGTAATTCTTTCTAAGTTATATTTTTTCTAAGTTCGTAGGTTATTATTTGTTCAACTTCTCATAGCATGTCTTCGTTATAGAAACCTTTCCCTCTTCGGTTGCTAAAAAAAGTAAATTTAACGTTGACTTAAGTAGGGAGAAAGACGGTGAAATTGCCAGCTCTTTATATGTGGTTCTTTTAATGTGGCTGTAACTACCCAACACAAGAAAGAGACGTACGTTCGTTGTAAGATATTTTATTGAACTTTAAACAATTATATATATATAAAGATAAACCTAAAATAGTGGTAATTGTGTGTCGTCACCCCCCTGGGGAGTAAAGTAGTTAAGCCTGGAAAAAGTCCGTAAATCTTACACGTCGTCCAGAACGGGTGGTAACATTGGATTGAAGATTATCCTTTGGAACAGATGTTACTGCAGTTGGAGTGTCATCAGATAAGACGTAGGCTGGCTTGAGTCGGTCCACACTGACCAGAACGTCCTTTGTGCCAATGCGCAGCACGATGACATTTCCGAGGCGTTGCAGAATGCGATAAGGGCCGGAGTAGGGAGGTTGCAAAGCTTTTCGAACAGAGCAATCTCTGAGCATAACGAAACTACAGGTTTCCAGATCTTTGAAGATGAACGGTGTTATTCGTGAATGACGTGAGGCAGGAACGGGGTGGAGCTTACTCATGTGAGTCCGGAGACGGTCGACGAAAATGGACGGGTTGACTGGATGCATCTCGACAGGAATAGGAGAAATAAATTCTCCCGGTAGACGCAAGGGTTCACCATACAAGAATTCTGCAGAAGAAGTTTGAAGATCCTCCTTAAAGACACTGGGCATCCCAAGCAATACCACGGGGAGTGCTTCCAACCCAGAAGAATCGGGATGGCACATTAAAGATGCCTTGAGTTGCCTATGAACTCGTTCGACCATTCCATTTGCGCACGGATGATAGCTTGTCCGGGAACGTTTGAATGCCGTGCAAATACTCAGATGCTTGAACAGTTGTGATTCAAGGTTGGTTGGTTGATTGAGGTTTTATGGCGCAAGAGCCATATTTGGCTAAACTGCGCCAATCAAATGGTAAACCTGAAAGTGGTTAAAAGCCTGAGAATAAAAGATCAGAGGTAAAAATGTCAAAATTCAAAATATGGAGAAAGAATATGCAATGCATAAAAACACGATTAAAATGTTTTAAGACATTGCTAAAAAATAAAAAAACAAGACAAAAAATGACGTCGAATGAAGTAATTCACTAAAGTCGTTTGACATTATATTTCTTTGTGTACTTGTCATGGACAGGGGTACTGCTTGTCTGACGATAAAATGTTTTAAAATCAACCCAATGGAATGGGCCACTTTTAAAATTTTCTTTGACAATAAGATTATCAGCTGAAGTAGGGGTTTCAAAGGCTTGCTCATGCAGATTAACAACAGGGAGGTATCCTCAATAGTTTCATTTGGATCATAGTCTATGGTGTCTTCAATCATAGACGACCTGATATCCTTGTTGCTTTTGTTTCTAGAATTAACTGCCTTCGATTTATTTTCAGAAAATTGCATGGTAGCTGGCAGAGAACCAGTTTTACGTACAGCTTTGGATTGATTTGCTACATGTGTTGAGGCACATTTCTGTTCTTGTATAATAGAAGAAGTAGAAACCTGCGAAGGTGAAGTTACCCAGAATTTAGATTTTTCTGCCATCGGTTCGTGTTGGTTTTCACCTGCGGAATTTAAGATTTTCTTATGCTTCTTTTTCTTTGTTACTAATTGAAAATCAGTCAGATCCTGTGAAGTTGGAACATCACTGACAGGAGCGGGTACATTTTCATTCTTAGCTGTGCAAAATTCATAAGAATTAGAGCTACAGTGGGTGTCTAAAGTCAAAGAAACATTCGATTTATCAAAAGATTTTGACTGTTTAGTTTCTGTCTGAGCTATGGAAGCGTTGCTAGTGCTTGTAGGGGTTTGAGATTTTACAAGTTTCCTAGCTGCGGAGTAAGATATCCCATTTTTCACTTTTGTGCTAATTACTGCTTTTTCGAGCAACCACGTTGGACAATTTCTAGCAAATGACGTTTGTGCACCTTTGCAATTTACACATTTTTCGACAGAGGCACATTGAGCACTGTCATGACCGACATCTGCACAACAGGCGCAGGCGAGTGCCCCGCGGCAAGAAGTTTTAGAATGCCCAAAACGTCGGCATTTGAGACAACGAAGTGGGTTGGGGATATACGGCCTTATTGGAAGACGCATATAGCCTGCTTTAATATAATCTGGCAGTTTTGGAAAATCAAATGTCAAAATTAAATGCTTTGTCTTTTGAAGTTCACCATCTCTCCGTATTAGAATACGTTTCACATGACTCACCCCTTGATTCTTCGAGAATTTCTTCTTCTTCAACATTAAATTATTCTCCGCAGGTGATAACTCCCTTGAAGGAATTTAAAGAAAAATGTGGAATAACAATCACTTTGATATTATCAAATTTCTGCAGTTTCATTATTTGTTGAGATAGTTTCCGGGACTGAACTTCCACAAGTAAATCCCCGGAACGAAGTTTCTTGGTACATTTGACTTCCCCGATATGACTAGTGATGCATTTTTCGACTAAAAAAGGAGATACAGAATGAAAAGTCTCATTCGTTTCAGAAAATCTTTTCACGATAAAAAAAATTGGAAAAATAGATGTCAACGAATTATACGAAACAGTTTGTTGCCCACCGAAGGGAACAGATTTGCGTTTGCCCATATGAAATTGGTAGAAATTCAGGCCCGACGGCACCACCCACCACGGAGCCCAACAAGGGAAGGCAGCCACCGGCTCTGGCCATTCCCAACCTCGGCGCTTACCTTGGTGCTAGCCGGAACCTATACACTCAGAGTTAAATCCGGGGACAGTGACCATCCTTAACGCCAAGCCCAAGGAGTAACCCCTTCGCTTGATCCCTAGCAGTCTAGCCACTCAGGTGACTAGCAACCAGCCGATTGACACATTGGGGACCACAATGCACCACCCGTCTCTCAAATGGGTTGCCATGCACGGCCAACACGTGGGGACTTTGGCTGTCCATGAGAAGCAAGAAGCAAACAGAGCGGTGACAGCTTCTCATGGAGAGCTCCCTCGCTTGCCGTCGAGGAAAAGAAGGATCAAGCAGACAGCAGACGGCGAAGAGGAGGATAAAAATATTAGCGGAGTAAAGATCCCTGGGAACCTCGGGATAGGGACACCCGTACCCACCTAAAGAAGGTGAGCCCCTGAGGTGCAGTTGTGATTCAAACTGGCAGCCTTGATCGGTCGTGATGATTTCAGGGCAACCGAAGCGAGAGATCCAACCAGCGAAGAAAGTTTGGGCCACTTCTTCCGCAGTGATAGATTTCATAGACCATGCCTCAACCCATCTGGTAAAACGGTCGATGGCTGTAAAACAGTAACGGTACGATTTGGAAAGAGGTAGTGGTCCGATAATATCGATGTGTGCATGTCGGAATCTAACAGGAGTTGGAGCAAAACTTTGAAGTGGAGAGGAGTTGTATCTCGTGATCTTCGAACGCTGACAGTGCAAGCAAGCACGAGCCCAGGCGCGACAGTCACTTTGAACTCTTGACCAAACAAAGCGGATGGAAATCAGTCGAGCCGTAGCTCGTGATCCAGGATGGTTTAGCCCATTCAAGGAGGTAAATACGTGACGGCATTCCGATGTTGGTACAAAAGGTCTATGCTGTGCCTTGGAAGTGTCGCATATTAGTGTTACATCAGATCCAGGAACTGTAATTTTCTCCAGTTGTAGAGAATGTTTGTTGGTTTCCAAAAGCTCCAACAGCTCTTGGTCGTCTTTTTGTGCTTCTGCAATAGCTTTGAGATCAACAGAAGGTGGATCAATATAAGCGATGCGAGATAAAGCATCAGCCACCACATTATCAGCACCGCTGACATGCTGAATGTCCGTTGTGAACTGTGCAATGAATGACAATTGGTTCAGCTGTAAGCTTTTCATGACGTTGGAGAAATTCATAAGTGATAGGCTTATGATCCGTGTAAATTATGCAATGCTGCGCTTCCAAGATGTGCCGGAAATGCTGTACTGCACTTTAGATGGCAAATAGTTCTCGGTAATAAGCTGGCCACTGCGACTGCGTGGGTGTAAGCTTCTTCGAGAAAAACGCAAGAGGCTGCCAGTGACCGTTAATAAATTGCATCAGAGCTGCTCCTACGCAAAGAGATGAAGCATCAGTAAATAATCCGAGAGGAGCCTTAGCGGCTGGGTGCGATAAAAGTGCGACTTGTGACAACGCTTCTTTGCATTTGGAAAAGGTCGTCTCGAGTTCAGGAGTCCAAGAAAGAAGTTGGGAAGCCCGAAGTCCTGCAAGTGATTCTAGGAATGATGATTGATACTCTGTAGCACGTGGTAGGAAACGACGGTAAAAATTCACCATGCCCATGAAACGCCGGAGATCACGTGCAGTTTTGGGAAGTGGAAAGTTTTGAAGTTCCAAAATGCGATCTGGAAGAGAACGTGTTCCCAGGGAAAAAGATGTAAATTCAAGTAATACACAAAATGCAAATACAAAAAATTATTTTGGAACATTTGCTGAATCCAAAGAAAATATTGAAAGACCTGCTGATCAGTGATTCGATCGAAGGAAGAAACTATCGGAAGCATATAAGAGAATATGATTCTGTTTTAGCTTTTGCTTCCATGAGAGCTCAAACTAAACCTCCTCCTGGAATAGGGCCATATTGCTATAGGATACATGGTCAGATATAACACATGGTTTCTCTTTTATGCAGTGATCATAACAAACAAGGTTATTGTCAATTATATGTGTTTGATATCAGTGAAGCCACTGAAAAATGCACGGAGAGAAATGAAGAGTGTTTTTTGCTCTTTGTGATGAAAAGACTGAATTCTACACTCTATATAAAAAAAATCGACGCACCAAGAAGCAATCATCCGATTGCTTTGAAATTTCGTATGCATGAGTGTTTGACCAGGTAAGCAAATGATTAAATTTTGGTGTACAATGATTGGTTAGTTTCATCTCCAGCGCATCGGGACTGCGTATCCAGCAGATGTATATAAGGAGCCGTTCTTCAAAGGTTGTTAAAACCTTCGATTTGATTGCGAGTCCTGTTACCTTTCAACAACTTAAAAAATGTCTCAACGCGGGGTTCGTGCTCATTATGACCAACTGTCAGAGTTTGACAGAGGTCGTATGATTGGATCGAAAGAGGCTAAATGGTGAAATCGGGGAATCGCTCGTCATTTGAGTCGAAGCGATGCGGAGATTCGAAGATGCTGGTAAGGATGAATGGTAAATGGCAGAGTTCAGCGTCAGGATGGTAGTGGTCTACTTAGGGCACAACAGATCGTGAGGACAGAGTGATTGTCCGATCAGCTGGCACAGCGCCTTCTTCATCTCTATCAACCATCAGACGTTTAACTCAAACACCAGTGTCCACCATGACCATTCACAGACGGTTGAGACAGCGAAATCTACGCTCGCGCCGATCGTTCCGTCACCTGCCACTCACGCCTGCACATGGTCGAGCCAGATTACGGCAGTACATGGCTCGATCAGGTTGGATTGATGCCTACGTTGGACGTATAGTCTTTAGCGACGAATCCCGCTTCCAACTGTGTTCTGACGATAATCGAAGACGTGTTTGGAGACACCCAGAGCAGAGGGGGGGATCTAGCTTTCACTATTGCACGCCACATCGGCCCTCAACACGGCATAATGGTCTGGATTATCATTTCCTTTGATAGTCGGATCTCTTTGGTCGTCATTAGAGCTACAGTTACTGCACAGCGGTACGTCGAAGCCACCCTAAGACCTGTTTTGTTACCATTCCTTTTGCAGTACCCTCGGCTGGTTTTTCAGCAGGACAATGCTACATCACATACGGAACCTGATGCTATGAGCTGTCTGCGAGCTTGTCAAAAACTTCCTTGGCCAGATATCTCTCCCATTGAACATTTCTTGGATATGATGGGAAGGCGATTGCTTCTGCGACGGAATGTTGAGAACGTAGAAGACCATCCGGAAGCTTTATCGGTCTATGTCACCCCGTGTGGCAGCTTGTATCCAGGCCAGAGGCGGGTCAACACCTTATTGAACTTGTTACTGTAACTCTGAAATAAATTATTCAAGTGTTCTGAGATTTTAATCATTTACTATTCTGTACATTGTCTTCCTATCCACCAACTTTCGTTTCAAACTGTCAACTCCTTCGTGGTGCATCGATTTTTTTTGTTATTGAGTGTATGTTGAGAGCAATCCATCCATTCATCGATTGTTACCTGCAGATGAAAAAAATCCTGCTACAAACATCAGGATGGTTTTCATGGAGCCAGGAAATTTAGATATACGTAGATATAACCAACCTATTACAAAAACAGAAATTGCAGCGATATTTGTTGGAGAGGATGGTGAACACTCTTGCTAAACGAGACATCTGTATTTATCCTGTAGGAGACAGCTGCGCAAATATTTCTCCATTAAAGCAACGTTATGATCCCATGGCCTATCCTTTGCTATTTCGAAGAGGGGAATTAGGTTGGAGCATAAATATGGAACAATCTGCCGAAGGAAGATCAGCAAAATACACTCGAGTCACCCAGATACAATTTTATTCTTGCCGATTTGCTGTGAGAAGTAATTTTAGTAATTTTACTCCATCACAGTGGAAAACTATTTCAGCAGTACATTGTTGATGCTTATGTTAAAACCGAGGTATCACGTACCAATTATTTGCGTAGTAACAAAAAAAACTTAGATTTGAGCATTACAAGGGATTATTATATGCATTAAATTATCGAGTATTGAATCAGGATGTAGTACAGGAAAACTAATTAAACTTCCCTCTACATTTCAAGGAAGCCCTCGCCATATGCATCAAAATTACCAAGATGTTATGGCAATGGTCAGAAAATTTGATCGACCTGATTTATTTGTAACATTTACCTGTAATCCGAGCCGGCTTTCTGGCACAGAGGTAGCGCTTCTTCCTCGTGTTCTCTGAGTCCCGGTTCGGGCATGGTTGTTCTTCTGTGTTCTATTTGTGAGATGTAGGAATGTGTCCCACTGTAAAAAGGGCTGTGCAAGCGTGTGGGTGTGTGTTTCATCCTCATATGAGCTAGAAGTCAGACTTCTACTCTCGAGTCTCAGGGGTCCATACCCTCAGAAGCTACTGCTCTACTACTACTCCCTCTTTCCTTGGTAAAAAAGTGGACATGACATCATCATCATCACCTGTAATCCGACATGGGTAAAAATTTAAATTTGCTAGAAGGACCACAACACCCTAAAGATAGACCAGATAAAGTTGTACGTATTTTTTAAATGAAATTGGCTAAGCTTTTAGACGATATTATTAAAAGAAAAATGTTTGATCGCGTGATATCATATATTTATGTTATTGAGCTCCGGTAAAGAAGTTTATCTCATGCCCGCATTCTTTTAACATTAGATGCCTATTCCAAAATTCGTAATAAAGATGACATTGGCAAATGCATTAGTGCAAAGCTACCAGATCCAACTGCAGAACAACACTTTTTCAAATCATTATTAGATGTATGATTCATGGTCCATGTGGCGCTTTGAATCCAAACTCACCATATGTGAGAGAAAGGGCATGCGAAGAAGGTGAACAATATCTAAAAGAGTTCAGGGATAAAAACAGAAGAGAATATTGATGGGTATCCCATATATCAATGTAAATGTACAGAATCTGCCAGAATAGGTAGGCATGATTTGGATAACCGATGGATTGTGCCGTATAACCCTTGACTTTCAAAAAAAATTCAAAGTTCATACTATTGTGAAAGTATGTGCTTCAATTAAGAGTGTAATCTGTATAATATGTGTGTAAAGGAAAAATAAAAATCCCTTGATCCTGAAGAGATTTTCTCATTTCTAGATGGGATATATGTTTGTGCACCAGAAGCTATGAGGTGTTTGAACGAATTTACCTTATCAAAAAATCCCATGCTGTTGTACAATTAGCTGTTCATTTCCCAGATCAACATACGGTTTTTTATGAAGATGGGCAAGAAGAACAAGGCTGTTACAAGAGCTGCTATAAAACAAACAACTCTTACTGCATGGTTTAGTTAAATAAAAATCTTCAAGAACCTCGCATTTATTTATATACGGATATTCCTCATTATTATAGCTTCAATAAAAGTACATTGGAATGGCAAAAACGGTAACGAGGAGGTGAACAGGTTATTTTGAGAAATGCCTGTGGTTAACATCCAAGATTCAGAAAGATGTTATTTGGTTTGTTACTTTTAAGAAAATTGGGCTCTGTAAGTTATGGGGATTTAAAAACTTTGGATGGAATTGTATGCAATACTTTTCAGCAAGCATATCTGTAATTAATCACTTTTTGCATGGGATTTCTTTAATGTGAGCGATAGAAACAGTGATCACATCCAATTTTAATCCAAAACTTTTATTTACTTGTAGATACGGGACACAGCACACATATAAAGCAAAAATACGAAAGACACACAAAACTATCCCATCATCTTTCGATTTCGTCATCTCAGACTCAGTCTCACCTCTCATATCTGGCTTTGTCAGTTCCAGACTGCCTTGTCTTCATCCTCGAACTCGGCAACTCATCTCTCATCGCGTTCGACAAGAAAGGTTGCTGTATGAGGTCATAAGGGTTTTCAAAGTTGGTGGGCCTTACAATGTAAAATGTAAGAATTACATGAAAGTGATCACCATTGGTATGTCACAATGAATGAAGTAATACAAACTCAAGAACCATTTTAGTTACTTTATTGTTTGCAATTATTTGTGGTTTTGGGGAAGTAAATAATGTACCAGAACTTTGCTTTCGGTATAAAGATAGCCTTAGTGAGGATTTTATTCGGCAATATTCTGATAATGGTGGATTTCAATATGTACTTGCAGAATGAAGAGCTTCTTAAAAATTATATTTTAGATACTAATAAATTAAAATTGCCAACGGTTCATCAGCTAGATGGTCTTTCAAATTTGTGATTTTCTGATGCATTAGAAGAACAGAATAAAGGACATATTAAAGCAGAAAAACTTAATTAAGAACAAAAATTGATTTTTGATATTATTTTAAAAGTTATATATGACCACAAGGAAAATGCATCAAAATTATTATTTTTGGATGGCCCTGCAGGAACAGTAAAACTTTTCTTTATAATGCTTCGTTGTACACAACAAAGAGAAAAGGGCATCGCGTAATGCCGGCTGCTTCAACAGGTATAGCTGCTACTTTGCTTAGTGGTGGAAGGTTTTGCATATTCAGTTTTTAAAATATCTATCCTTTTAAATGCCACTTCAACTTGCAATCTTAAGCCAAACACTCAAGAACCTAAGTTGATTTCTGAAACAAAATTAATAATTTGGGATGAAGCACCCATGACACATGTTCACGCTTTTATTGCTGTTGACACACTTCTGCAGGATCTTACTAATTGTTCTCTGCCATTTGGTGGTTAATTGTTTTTTGCTTGGTGGTGACTTCAGGCAAATTTTACCAGTTGTTTTGAACGGTTCAAGATCTTTAACTGTAGCCAGTTGTTTGAAAAAGCTTGATCAATGGTATAATTTCATTAAAATACATTTAGTTAAAAACATGAAAGCCTTAAAAGCTGAAAGAAAGTTTTCAAATTGGTTATTGGAAGTTGGTGAAGGAAAGAGCGGATACACTGTTTTGCTCTTAGATGTTTGTTATCCTTCAGAACAAAATCCTGTAAAACAACTGTATGGTGATTTTAATTTCAGCACAGTCATTCCCCAAGAACTTAAAGGTAGAGCTATTCTAACTGTTACTAATGATGCTTCCATTGAAATAAATAATCAGGCATTGACATGTTTGCCTGGGGAAATAGTTATTTATGAAGCTGTTGATAGCATAGTTAGTGATGATCCTCATGACAGACAAATATTTCTTTTCGAATTTCTTAATTCTATAACACCTATAGGGATGAAACCATATAAATTGTATTTAAAACAGGACGTATTATTATGTTGCGAAATTTAGCTCCAACCAAAGATTTGTGCAATGGAACTCGCTTAATTGTAACGAAATTGCAGCGTAATAGTATGAAGGCAAAATGCATTAATTCCGCAAATGATGACACATATTTTATATCCCGAATACCCCTTATACCTTTGGACAGTAATATGCCAGTTAAATTTAAATGAAAGCAGTTTCCAATTCATTTGGCTTATAGTATGACAATTAATAAAGCACAAGGACAAACCTTTGAAAAAATTTGTTTAATGTTAAATAATCCTGATTTTAGTCATTGACAGTTATATGTGGGCTTCTCACGTGTTAAATCCTTTGACTCGGTTACCGTTGTAGCATCAAATAGGGAAATTGCAAATTGTGTATACCAAGAAGTTTTAGACATAATTTCTGGCTGATGTAAAAATTTTAATTTCTCAATTCTTTGATCAGCATTTCTTCAAAACATACTAATTATAACATTCCGTTGGCAAAGAAGATTTGAAATTTTTACTCAAGGTTATCAATTTTAAAATATTGCTAATATGTCTATAAGTTCATAATGTCTTATTTATTTAAAATTTATTATTTCTTTTTTAACTACCATAATGATTGAAGGCTTTTGCTGGTAAATAAGGACATCATTAACTAATTACTATGCTTAGTTTTTCAAAAATTTTATTTTTGTATATCAAGGGAAAAAAAGATATATTTTTTATTTATTTCCCCTGATATACATAAATAAAATATAAGAAACCAATGAAATAAAAACCAATGAAAACGAAATGAAATAAAACACCTCACCATTGAAAGGATATATTTTTTTCAGCGTCTATTTTCTCGTAGGCGTTTTTCATTTTATTTCTTGTAAGGTTCCTCAAGTTTTAGATATGAAAGATTTCTTTTATATATATATATATTTCAATCAATTTTAGAAAGTGTTCTTCCTATTATTGAATTACATATTCCTTCCTTCTATAATTAAATTAAAAGAAGAAAATAAACAGGCCCAAAATACAATAGGTTTTGTTTTGGCGAAGCATATCTGCACATAAGATAAACTACTCGTTAATCCGTAAATTGCGAGTTCCCTAGTGAAATATCTTTGGGTCATCAAGGAAGAGAGCTCGCGCTTTTGCTCTTCGCAACATTTTCGATTTGAATGACGACCTTCCTGTAGCTGATAGACGGAAATACTTGAAAAAAAAACACGATTTGGAATAGATGTCAAATTATACGTATGTTATTCGAATTCGCTCAGACCTTTTTGCTTTAACTTAGTATCTGAAAAAAGACAGTGATACTAAATTGTGTATAAAAAAAGTTACTCAAATTTTGTCTGATGTTTGTTTTTATGGGCTTATGCTTGAGATTATCATTTGTGTTAATTTGTACAGATAATAATTTCCAAAGTTTCAGTTATTTGCTTTTTTATCCATTTTTAGCCGAAGATAAAAAAAATCTGTTTAATAAAAGAAAAAGAAAGATTTTTAAGAAAGAGTTTTAATTGCTAAAATTCTTTAAAAATTTATGGACTTTCAAATATAATGCAAAATAATTTTAAGTGCTCAAGAAATAGATTCCCTTCCCCCTCATTAAAAGATGACATAACCAAAGCAGGTTCCATTTTTTTACTAACTAAGTGGAAGCATTTGATAGAAAAGGGAGGCATTTAAAAAAATTGCTATTCTCAAAATACGATTCTATCATTAATTAATTAAGTGGTGTCTTCTTTGGAAACATACTCGATCAAACACTGTTGAATATATTTATATATTTACATACCGAATTGCTGTGTGTTGGAAAACCAGTTTCTTCTCGAGCATGCACAGACGTGGCCGTCGAGAAATAAGGCTCAGTGCTGCTTCGTGACGTCATCATCACTAGGGCGAATCTACCGATTCGGGAACGGTGAACTCTTGCACAAATTGTTTTGTCTACTTTTTATATGGGGATTCATTCCCTTTTATTTTCAAAATTAGTTGGGGATTTCATTTTAAATTCAAAGGAGGTATTCTAAAATTCTATTTCCTTTTTGTTCATATTAAAAATGCTAACTAAAAATAAATAAAAGCTAACGTAACTTTACCAAACATGTGTCTATATTTAATATTCCAGTGGTTTAAAGAAAAGGGAAATTTTTTAATCTTTTAATGTAAAAAGTTAGGATTAAGTTAGGATGCCTTTAGAATACAAATTGCAAGTTTTCCCATGCATTAAAATGTTTTGTCGGTTTTCTTGAGGAGGAAAGATAATAAAATTTATTCCGTATCAATTAATTAATTTGACAAACAAATATTATATATATTTGCTCTGTTTTATTATTAAATTTGTTTTGATTTAAAGTGTATTTTTCCTGAGAGAATATTTACAAAACTGCTAAGCATATTTAAACTATTGGTGATTAAGAATCAAAATCAAATAAAAGACTCATATTGTAAAGAAGGCGTCACCTGGCCTCCTGTTGAAAGAGACACATGTACGAACAATGATACTTCTAGCCAGCGGTGAGGCTATTCATCCTTTGTTGTAAATTGTGTTTCTCCCCTTTTTAGTGTCATCCTTCGGACTTCAGAGAAGACAAATAATGGAACACACATGCTTTCGACCCATTAAAGCAGCAAACCGTGTCGAAATACCAGATGGGACTATTTCTTCTATGGACCACCCAAGCTGGGATAAAGTTCCAATAATGAACAGCATATGCTTTTTACGACCCATTGGAGAAAGAATACAGATACGAAAATTGTGTAATGTGAGGGTTCTGTTAAGGGTTGGATGTTTCAGGAATCTTCCCACGACATGATGGCGCGCCAGTGGAAGTATTGTATTTCTGGAGAATGATTGGACAATCGGCATCTCCAGCGGGCCAATGCAAGCCTGAGAGGTGGAGCTTCACTGCTGTTAAAATGGAGGAGCTGATTCAGGGAGAGGAGACAAGCTGGGCGAGAGGAAGAGAAACATGCGGTGGACGAGACAAACTGATCGGAGTGACGGGACCAGCTGATCTGGCTAGAGACTAGACGAGAGGGGATACGACAACGAGACAGGCTGTGAGCAGTGCTGAAGTTGAAGAGATACCACGTGATCTCGAGTTTGTTGGAAAGATCTACCGGAAGTAATCCGTAGATCTTTGGAGCTACACGCAGTCGCCGGATACGCGGACAGCTTGTGAATACCCGGCATAGTTGCCGAACGGACAATCCAGTCGTAAATATTTATCAGCATTTAACCTAGAGTACGTGTTGTTATTTTTGTTATCGTATAAAGCTGTAAATAAACCCTTTGTGTATAACAGACTACCATTTTATTTGATCGACCAGGATCCATTCATTACAATATCTTGAAGAAAAATAACAGTGTTTGCTTACATTACCTCCTTAGATGTTAGTTTACAAATTGTAAGATCATGATATCCATGCAAACTCTATCCCTCCCATGTCAAATGCTATGCCTTAAATAAGCATAGGTGAAAATTTTTACAGTATAATTTTACTAACTTCAAAACATCAGTGCACAATTTCAGATTTTCACATTGATTTTACTATAGCCAATATTTCTAAATTTGTTCTAATGTCAAAATTCTTTTTTTCCTCACCAGCACAAGGTCTGCAGTAACGATCAGTTGATATAGCTTTTTTACTAACATCTTTAAAATATAAATATAAAATAAATAATTTACCTTAATTTCTCAAAAAAAGGAAGTTCAACAATAATACACAAAGATTTAATGAAAATAAAATCTTTCGTTAATTTTCTTTCCATTTCACAAAAGTCTATATAATATAATAATAGAATAAACATCCACTAACGTTTCAGAAAGCCAGAAATTTCTGCTCAGTATTTGATGATAATTGAAATGATAATATCCTAAAAGACTACAGCTCAAGTGAAAGCCAGTTATGCCTAGTCTATCACTTAAGCCACACCATTGGGGCAACATTTCTTTCAGCAGAATATAATATGCAAAATAGAAATTATTCAATAATATATACATGTATATTTATATAATTATTCAATAATATATACATGTATATTTATATAATTATTCAATAATATATTTATGTATAATATTCACTGTAATAATTACATATCAGTTAATAAAATTGTCTTCAACGAAAAATAAAACAAAGTTTGTTTTCCCTCATATAAATGTAAGGGAAGTAAATGTCCAAATTAACATCGATATTTGAAATTTTTAAAAAAGAAAATAAAATAACTATTACATTTTTAGCTTTTCCTTAGAACTACTTAAATTGTTCGAATATTATATTATGCGTAGTAAAAATTTATAATAAATATAGAAAAATGATTTAATATCCACCCTGTTTGTAATATAGTCAAAAATAATGTTACAAGCGGGCGGGCGCCGCGAAAGCGCACCGAAGGAGAGAGCGTTGGCAACGGTTAACGAAGAACTTCGAGAAAAGAATATTCTGGAAGTCTCTAGATCGTCCACGGTGTTTCACGAAGCTCCGCGTCGTTTCTGGGCTCTCTCTCGTTCGGCTATATAAAGGACGGGTTGCCGCAATTTGGCAGTGACTCTGGAAAGAGTAGCGATTCGTTGTACGAGCTGATTACTTTTCCCGCTTGTTATTAGAAAGCTGTGTTTATGTTTACTGCTTAAGTTGTATATTTCAGCTAGCTGTGATTTACTGTTTGCTGTGCTCTAGATATTTGTTTTGCAGTCTGTGCTTATTACGCGTAAGGCTTGTATTTACGCTGTTAGTGATTGTTGACTGCTGGATCGATTTTATCTGAAGTCTTCCTTTATCAAGTAATCCTGTAAATAGCTGTAAATAAATTTGTTAGTGCTGTCCTCAAGTAAAGTTCGTTCAGTCTGTACCCGCTACGCTAAAAACGTAACAACTGGTGTCAGAAGTGGGATTGAATGATGAAAACTAGAGCGATGAATGAAGCAGATAAAACAAAATTTGAACAGCTTTTTGCTTCCATTAAAGAAATGAAAGAAGGGCAAGAGAAGATGGAGAAGAAGATGGAACAAGGCCAAGCTAATATTGTTGAAGCAATCAACACCAAAGTGGATGCTTTGGCGGAAAAGGTTCAAGGAGAACGGTACAAAGATTCGTAATATTCAGCAGAGTTGTGATCAGAATGTGGAAAAACTTTATAAAGTAGAAGAGAAATTTGAAAAAATGGAAGAAAGATTTAACACATTTGAATAAGAAATTGGGAGGAAAGTTGAGCAAAAATTGAAGAAAAATGGAAGGTGTACAAGTAAAATCTGAAAACCAATCTCTGAATGTTCGAGAGCCTGAAACTGCTCAACATGTGCCTGTTATTCCCAAATGAAAGATTAAAGTGTTCACTTACGAGGGAAAAACATCGTGGCAAGTCTACAAGACTCAATTCTCCATCGTCGCAGAAGCCAATGGTTGGGATCCAGTCACGTAGGCTCGCCAACTGGCTGCATCACTACAGGCTGAAGCTGCTGATATTTTGAGAGCTAGTCCCGAAGATCAACATCTGGACTTTGATGCTCTTTCAAACGCCCTGGAGTTGCGTTTCGGGGGGGAAATGCCTCAAGGACTATAGCCGTTTTCAATTAAAGACTCGGCAACAACGATCGAACGAAAGTCTGCAAGAGCTTGCAGCAGATGTGGAGAGGGTTTCCCATTTTGCATTCTCCAACTGTCCTGCCGAGGTTCGGGATACTCTAGCCCTACATTATTTCATTGACGTTGTGAGGGATCCAGAGATACAAAAGTCCCTGCGAATGGCTGAATTGAAGGATTTGAAAGCAGCTTTGGTTTATTCAATGAAATTTGAAGCCGCTCAAAAAGCTGCACGGAGGGATGACCATTCAGTAAGAGGAACAACGGTTCAAGAGGCATCGGATCCTTCCCTGCCAAATCTATTCGAAATGATGAAAACAATTTTCCAGTTTATCCGGAAAAGAGTTGAAAGGCCCAGCAAACATAGCCAGAGGACTGTGAAATGATGGAAATGCGGCGACGAAGGCCATGATCGAAGGAACTGTTCAGCCCGCTTAGATAAACGGGCTACAGACTCTTCTCAAAGCAACCAGGAAAACTAGAATTTGGCGGTCTCGCGGGGCGGAGGTTGCCAGATGAAGAAAAGCCCCATTTTGGAGTGTTACAGATATCTTCCAGAGGCGGCGGTGAAAATGGTTTATTTGTTGAAGCCTTCGTCAACAGAATTCCCTGCCGAATGATCGTTGACACAGGAGCCAACGTGACCAGCATGCATAGAGATGTTGCAGAACAACTAGGAAGGAAAATTCTCTGGGCATCACCTTGTGGTTACTGGTGACAGATTCCCAATTATTGGGAAAATGAATATTATAATTACACTCACTTCCAAAAGTTAAGCACGAAGGTGTAAAATCCCAAAAAAAAAAATCAACAAATACTGCATTGATTGACACAAAATTCAGCAAGAAAGTAGCATATATATTTATACATAAAACAAAATCAATAATTATATACAGAAAAGAAAACAATATTAAATTTTTGTAAGTTATCAGATAATGACATACAGGAGACTTAAATAGAATTATGTATAAAGTGAAAAAAACAGCATAAAATAAAATAAAAATGACATTAATAAGGATGTGATCCCCCCTCATCTGTACACAAAGTTTACACCTTGTGATCATGCTTTCAATTAGGTGGTCAACCCCCAAAGAATTAAGCAATCGCAATCGCAGTTTCCAGATCAATACGAGTGGCTGTAGGTGGGAAACGTGAAGATAGAGCCAGGCCGAGAGTATCCCAAAGATTTTCAATGGGATTAAGGTTTGGCGAATATGTTAGCCACGCCATACGCGCAATCTCTTCAGTTTACAGGTAGCCATCGACGATGTGAGCTGTATGGGGACGTGCGTTATCGTCCATTAAAACAAAAGTAGGGCCAACTGCTGCAGCGTACATTATCACAATGGGCTCTAGGACTCCATCTCGATACCGGGAAGCTATCACAGAACCCCGTTTATATATCTGCAGGTCGGTGCAGTATTCCTGTCCACACCATAATGCTTCCGCCTCGGAATGCGTGATGTTCGGTGATGTTTTGGGGCTGATTGCGTGTTCCTAGTTCACACCATATCCTTATACGCTTGTCACCTGGCTGCATAGCAAATCTTGACTCATCAGTAAACATGACATTGCCCCAGTCAGACACAGTCCAATTGATATGTTCCCGGCACCACTTTAATTGCGCCCTACTTAATTGGGCGATAGAGGAACACAAACTCGAGGTACCCAGTTGTACAGTCAACTCATATGTAATCTTCGGCGTAAAGTAGCTGCAGATATCGCCTTACTAATGGACGCTGTAACCATAGCTGTCACACGTGTGGAGGTCGCTCTGCGATTCCGATTGTCTTCAATAGCAATATATCTATCTTCAGCGGTGGTTGTAACTCTTGGTGTGTGTGGTTTGTAATTAAGTCCATAAACGTGAAATTACAGAAAGATGAGCGCCGAAGAAAAGAGCAACATCTGTGATCGAATGTCCTGCTTCAATGCGAACTACAGCACACCAGCACTCAGAATCTTCCATCCGTCTTCTGGAAGGTCATAGAAACACTTTGTCTTGAAAACACATTGTACGAAAGTTTCAAACATCTTCTATCAGCACTGTAACCTTCTATCAACACCTTCTATCAATTTCTGTAATCCTTCATAAAGCTGTCTTCTTTTAAGACTGCCCTTTTTGCATATTTCTTCACATGAAACCGCAATTGGCTGTAACCTAACATATTTACATACTTCCATCTACCTCTGCAGCGAAATGCATCCTCTTCAATTCTGATTGGCTTCATGAAATTATCAATATACTCTCAGTGCTTAACTTTTGGAAGTGAGTGTAGATTTGGGGATGCTACTTATGATCATGACGTCTACGTAGCGGAAATTGCAGATGATTTTATACTTGGACTACACTTTCTAAAGAAATATGATTTTGTAATAGACTTTAAAAATAACTCTCTGCACTCCACATTAGAAGTCGTGACTCTTTTCCATTTAGGTTCTGGAAGAGTAAATACCAGTCATCAAATTGTTGCTTCAATAGACTTTGTTATCCCAGCTAGAAGAGAAAAATTTAGAGGGATCTACTGGCGAAGCGAAGAATTTCCGGTTTGGTGTTGTTGGATTTTCCAGCGACGGGAGTCTTCCAAGCGGAACGATGGTGGCCTCCAGTCTTGTAGATTTCTCGATGAAGAATGTGCCCGTTAGAGTTATTAATGTTAGTAATAAATCAAAATTCATTAAAAAGGGTGAAGTTCTAGCTAAATGCTCTCCAGTTACCTGCATCGAGAAAAATTCTTACTTAATATCAAAGAAGTCTTCTGCCTGTGTGAGCCGGGAATTATTTAAAGGCACTGAATTGGAGAAGGAGCAAAGAGTCGCTGCATGAAGAGTTATTGATGAATTCAAAAAACCTATTTTCCCAAACATCTGATGATGTTGGAAGGATAAAGCTAACTCAACACCGAATTAATATTGCAAACCATCCTCCTATCGGACAGAACGTCAGAAGATTGCCATTTGCCAAAGTAGAAGAGGTGGAAAATTTATTAAATGACATGCAAGTAAAGGACGTCATTGAAATTTCGTATAGTTTTAGGGCCTCTCCCCCATTTTGGTCGGAAAGAAAGATGGTTCTACAAGGTTCTGTGTATATTACCGACAAGTGAATGACAACACGAAGGAAGATTTTTACCCTCTTACAAAATCGATGATACACCAGATACACTCTCCGGGAACGAGTGGTTCTTTACTCTCGATATGAAGAGTGGATATTGGCAAGTGGAGATCCATCCTGAAGATCGTGAGAAAACAGCGTTTACAACTGGAGGACATGGACTGTGGCAATGTAAGATCATGCATTTTGGTCATTGTAATGCGCCAGCAACTTTTGAACTTCTGACGGAGACAGTTTTAAAACGACTTACCCCAAAAGCTTGCCTCGTTTACCTTGATGACATCATAATAGTCGGACGGGATTTTGAAGAGCATCTTTGTAATTTAAGAAAGGCTCTAAGTAAATTAAAAGATGCCAAATTGACTTTGAATCCATCTAAATGTCGTTTGTTAAGTTATGAGGTAAGCTACCTTGGACACATAATTTCTGCAATAGGCATCCAAACGGACCCGGAAAAAGTGTCAGGATTTAGAGACTGGCGTCACCCAGAAAATGTGTATAAACTGAAAAGCTTCTTGGACCTCTGCGCATACTGCAGGAGATTTTTTAAGGTTTTTTTTATTGATTTCTAAAAGTTTGTTAAGGGGTTTTCCGTTTCGCCTCAATCTGATCCCTGAAGAGATGAAGAGATTCTCAAGGAACAAATAAATGATCCCGACATTAAACCGATTATAGAATTTATGCAATCAAACAATTCAAGACCTGAATGTCAGGACATTTCAAGCCTTAGTACTGGAACTAAACGTTATTAGGTTCTCTGTAATTCACTCGAAATTAGAAATGACATCTTGTATAGAAAATGGGAAGTCATTTAAGTGGCAACTTGTACTTCCCCGATCAAGGATAAATCAAGTACTGAAGGAACTACACAGCAGCCCTGCAGATGGTCACTTTGGAGTCATGAAAACAATTCATAAAGTCCGGGAACGTTTCTATTGGAACAACATGAAAGATGATGTTCAAGAGTGGTGCAGAACATGTGATGACTGTAACGCCTGTAAAGTACCAAAAACACGCAGTCGTAGTAAGTTACAGTGGTATAATGTAGGTGCACCATTTGAGAGAATCGCCTTTGACATCTTGGGACCTCTTCCTCGGACGGACAATGGATATAGAAGCATTCTGGCCGTTATGGATTACTTCATTAACTGTCCAGAGGCTTATCCAATTCCTGATCAAGAGGCGACGACTGTACCAGAAGTCTTACTTCAGATCTGGATTTCCAGATTCGGCACACTTCTTCAACTTCACTCTGATCAAGGGAGGAATTTTACTTCTTCTGTATGTAAAGGACTTTGTAAACTCCTCAGAATCGACAAAACTCAGACAACACCTCTTCATCCCCAATCAGACGGCATGGTAGGGAGGTTCAATCGAACAATCCTAAATAACCTCTAACTTTTCGTTAAAAAAAAACTAGAAATTTTGGGATCGGAAAATATCCTTGTTCTTGCTTGCTTATCGAAGCACGGTTTGCGAAACGACTGGATTCCCACCATCCAAGATGATCTTTGGACTAGAACTCTGACTGCCCTGTGACCTTCTATTCGGGAGTCCACCGGATACACCTTCTTCGCCTGTGGATTATGTTCAAGACCTCCAGACCCGTTTAGAAGAGGTACACGAATTTGCCCGAGATTGGATCAACAGCGACGGAGAGGATGAAGACCCGATACAGCACTAAAGCTACTGGACATGAATTCAAGGAGGGTGACAAGGTGCGGTTCTTGGAACCCGATTCTAGGAAAGGGTCTCACTCTGAAGCTGCAGTCTTCCTGGGAAGACTCTTATACAGTCCTGAAAGGACTGAATGATGTCGTGGTTCCATAAGGAAATCACCGAACTCAAAACCAAGAGTAGCACATTAAGACTGACTGGCTCCTAATAATGGCAACACTTCAAATAATTATTTAATACTTTGGTTTCCTCATTTATGTAAATATGACCTGTATATTTGTAAATAGTATTCTTTATGTTAATTATTATTTTTAATGTTCATTTCTACAACTTTATGTCTACGTTATTATAACTTTTACTTGTCTTCTGCTCGTGGTCTGCACTGCCAAGTAAGTGCAGTCCTTGAGGAGGGGACAATGTCAAAAGCAGGCGAGCACCGTGAAATTCGCCGAAGCAGAGAGCGTTGGCGACCGTTGACGAAGAATTTGGCAAAAAAGAATATTCTGGTAACCGCTAGAACGTTCATGGTGTTTCTCGAAGCTCCACGTTGCTTCTGGGCGCTTTCTGGCTTGGCTATATAAGGGATGGGTTGCCGCAATTTGGTAGATGCTCTAGAAAGAGTAGCGAATCGTTGTACGAGCTGATTACTTTTCCCGCTTGTTATTAGTAAGTTGTGTTTATGTTTGCTGTTTGCGTTGTATATTTGAGTTCGCTGTGATTTACTGTTTGCAATGCTATACGATATATATTTTGCAGTCTGTGTTTATTGCGCGTAAGGCTTGTATTTCCGCTGTGAATGACTGCTGGATTGATTTTAACTGAAGTTTTCCTTTATCAAGTCACCCTGTAAACAAATTTGTTTGTGCTGTAAAGTTCATTCAGTCTGAACCCGCTGAGCTAAAAACTTAATAATAATTAAATAATCTTTTAAAAATTGTCCCTAAAAACTATAGATATGTCAAATTTTAGAATAGCAAACATATATAATAATTGTTATTTAATACTACTTTTATACAGAGAAATGTCTTGTAATGTCTAATAGAAAATGCATATTTTACAAAAAAAGATAAAGAAAATAGATGTCTAAAGAGATTATTTTCACACGTGAAATTTGAAAACTATATCTTAGATAGAATAAGATATCTTATTCTCAGGGAATTGAATTTTGTGGCCATGACAGAACATAAGTTGCGGTTTGAAATTAATTTTTTGTGATACATCTTTATCAGTTAACAAAAAAAAAACCCTAATATAATTTGTCAGTAAACAGAAAAATTTGTTCTTTCCGCACAATTATCATTCTATAGATTTTATTTACCTAGACTTTATAACTATTACGTTACGAAGAAAATTTGTTTGATATTGCTTAGTTTGAAAGGAGTATTTTCAAAATAATATAAATAAGGAAAATTTGTCATATTTGAATCACGGAAATAGAACTTCACCTTTCTGAGAAATACACTTTAAAGCAGAATAAAACATAGATTATTAAAATTGTTTAATCGATTCATTGAAAGAAAATGGTTCCCCAAAAAAATCGCTAATCTCTTTGAGCTCAATAATACAAAATACGTTTTGATTTTCGAATTTATATCAACATATAAAATCAAGTTTCATATCTTATGAACTGTAGCATTTTTTTGTTTGTTCATTTATTCCTTAAGAAATAAAAGCACGCATACTGTTTGATGTCTGTTTATATTAATTAAGATCTTTTTGCTTTAGTTTTTTCCAACTCCAATTAATGGTAATGATTATATCCGCTTTCTGAGATAAAGATAGCCTTCTTGATCTGAACCTTAAATTTAGGAAAAATTTTTTATTTTAATTTAAGTCCCTTTGGTGGAACCTCCTTACCCCCATCCAAATAAAGAATAACTTAATATTATTTATTTCAAGCTGTTTAAATTCTATTTCAGATTCGTTAAGCTTATAACATATTTATTAACTATCAATACATTATTTTAAAAAATAGCCTAACATTGTATTAATTAAAGGGCTTAAAAATTTGTTCCAAATCAACACCTTCGACACCTATACATAACTGCCTCATCTTAATAACACTTCGCCATATGCGATGGAGTTCAGGTGATATAAGAAATGGATTTTTAAATAAGTCAGCCAAGATTTATAAAATATCATCTGATAAAGCTAATTCATTTCTTAATTCAGATATAATGTCATTAAAAATTACCTGAATTTATCGGTGCCATACCGCATACTTTCTTTGAAAATGGGACCAACTCAAGAGCTTTTAAAAACAGAAATATGTAGAATATGAACAGAAAACCGCAAGTGATGATGAATTTCTTGCCAGAAGAATTGTTTTCTTTTTCCTAAACGTTAAAATGTTGCTAAATGTGAAAATAATGCTTCTATCAAGATAAAAGCAACATTTGTCTTTCCAAACAGCATTTTTCGGAAAAGGAAAATTTGATTTTGCTTAAGAAACGGCCTATTTGTTTGATTTTAGACATCAATCGTATATTCTGTATGAATACCACTTATTAAAGTTGAAATATTCTGTTCACAGTCAATTTTGAACTGTTAAGCTCCAGATTGAATGTTTATAATCTATCAAAAAAAAGAAAAATCTTTCTACTATAAATATGACACTTTATTCTCACTTGTTCTATCCTTTTGAATGTCAACCACTAAGCCTATTAAAATGTTGGGAACTAAAAACGTTATTGTATTCTAAAACGTGAGAAGCCTTACGATTGCATACAATGATATATCATTATCATCCTCTCTCCCTTTATATATATATATATATATATATATATATATATATATATATATAT
>JAOUZG010041418.1:1069722-1110324 GCA_026289955.1 Argiope argentata | reverse complement strand
ATATATATATATATATATATTGTTACAAGCGAGCGGAACGCACGCCAAAGGGGAAAACATTGGCTGCGCGTCAGAAGGCGCTCTGCGCCAGCCGAGTTGATTTGGCGGGAGGAATATTCTGGTAACCCCGAGAGAAGTCTGGCTGAGCCGAGGTTTTTCTCCCTTACCGTCGAAGCCTCTCGGAACTTCCGCCGTAGCACGGCCACGCTTTCGCCCGATTATATAAGAGGCAGGTTGCCTCTTCCTGTGGTGGATCGCTCAAAGTAGTTAATCTCTCAAACAGAAGCGTTTCGCTTTACTCGCGGAGTTACGCTTGTGAGCTGTGTTTGCGTTTGCTGTTAACGCTGTGTTATTGAGCTCGCTGTGCTTTACTGTTGCTGTGCTATACTATAGCTGTTTTGCAAACTGTGTTTATTGTGCGTAAGACTTGCATTTACGCTGTAAGTGACTGATTATTGCTGAATTGTGTTTTCGGAAGTTTTACTTTTTCAAGTCATCCTGTATATACCTGTAAATAGCTGTAAATAAATTTGTTTGTGCTGTCCTCAAATAAAGTCCATTCAATCCGAACCCTGTGACGCTAAAAACGTAACAATATATATATAAAAAAAAAAACTTCGGTGTATCGATATATATATATATATATATACACCGAAGTGACAAAAGTCATGGGATAGCAATATGCAAATATACAGATGGCAGTAGTATCGCAGCGAAAAAGTATAAATGCGCAGTTTGTTTTCCAGAGCTTTCATTTGTGTTCAATTTATTCATGTGAACAGGTTTTTCGTGAATTATGGCGGCACGTCGAGAATTAACAGACTTTGAACGTGGAATGTTAGTTGGAGCTAGACCGTGGCCGTCGAGAGATAAGGCCTCAGTGCTGCTTCGTGACGTCATCATCGCTAGGGCGAGTCTACCGATTCGGGAATAGCGCACTCTTGCACTAATTGTGTTGTCTCCCTTTTATATGGGGATTCATTTCCTTTTATTTTCAATATTTGTTGGGAATTTCACTTTAAATTCAAAGGAGGTATTCTAAAATCCTATTTCCTCTTTGTTGATATTAAAAATGTTGATTAAAAATAAATAAAAGCCAACGTAACTTTACCAAACATGGATCTATCTTTAATGTTCCGATGGTTTAAAGAAAAGGGAGTATTTTTAATCTTTTAAAGCAGAAAGTTAGGATAAAAGTATCTCTTTAGAAAATAAATTGTAAATTTTGCAATGCATTAAAAAAAATTTTTTGTCCGTTTTCTTGAGGAGGAAAGATAATAAAATTTATCCTGTATCAATTACTTAGTTTAACCACTAAAAATTATATATATTTCTCCGTTTTATAATTAAAATATTATTTGATTTAAAGTGTATATTTCATGAGAGAATATTTACAAATATAATAAACAAATTTAAACTATTTGTGATTAAGAATCAAAATCAAATAAAAGACCAATATCTTAAAGAAAATTAGTGTTTGTTTACATTACTCCCTCAGATATTAGTTTACAAATTGTAAGATCATGACATCCATGCAAACTATCTCTCTCCATTTCAAATGTTATGCCTGATATGATGCATAGGTGAAAAATTTTACAGTATAATTTTACTAACATCAAAACATCAGTGCACAATTTTTGATTTTCAGATTGATTTTACTATAGCCAACATTTCTAATGTCAAAATTCTTTTTTTCCTCACCAACACAAGGTCTACAGTAACGATCAGTTGATATAGCTTTTTCTACTAACCTCTTTAAAATATAAAAATAAATTAAATAATTTACTTAAATTTCTCAAAAAAGGAAGTTCAACAATAATACACAAAGATTTATTGTAAATATAATCTTTGATAAATTGTCTTTACATTTCACAAAAATCTATATAATATAAGAGAATAAAAATTCACTAACCTTTCATAAAGCCAGAAATTTCTGCTCAGTATTTGATAATTGAAATGATAATGTCCTAAAAGATTAGAGCTCAAGTGAAAGCCAGTTATGTCTGGTCTATCACTTAAGCCAGACCATTGGGACAACATTTCTTTCAACAGCATATAATATGCAAGCCAAATGACTTGGATTTTTCATACCTTTCTTTTTCTTTAATACTATCCTCAATAGCTTGAATAAGAGCAGACTGCTCTCTTTCCTCTCTTTTTACTGCAGGACAATCTCTGTGGAACTTTGGAGCTTGATAATAATTTGGATATCCATAAAAAATTGTAGGAATGGCATCCTTCTTTAATTTATTAATATCAAATGGTGCAGTAAGCATTTTACCTGTTTTTATATTAAACCCATGAGCTTCTTTTACATAATCATCTACAAAATGCAGCTCACAAACCTGTAACATAAAATAATTTTTATATTAGTTATCATCAACTTTATCATTTTAAATACAAAATTAGTCTTTAAAAGTTATAACAAAAACCTAACTGCAAATTAAAACTGATTCATTGTTTACTTTTGTTTTACTTAGCAGGTAAAATGAATAGAAATTAACAAGATAGATTACAATAAAAAATAATAAAACAATAGTAAAGAAATACATTACTTTTTAATCTGACATAACTGCAAATTACATTTATTAAATTAAGATATGCCAAGACAGAAGTGACTCTTGTAAAATAATTGGGAACTTCTGAAACTCTTAATTGTAATAAATAAAATTGTAATACTTTAGATATCAATTTTCAATTATCCATACAAAGGGAAAGGAAATCTGAATATTATTGTTCCAATGAAAAAAAAAGTTGTTGATTTCGATCAATAGTGCACTCGACACATTTTTGAAAATTAACCCTAATTCTAAACATACATTAGCCATATTTCCGAAAATTAGCATTTCAAACTTGATAAATATACACACATGTATATTATATAAAATAAAAATACAATAATAAATAATATTAAAAATACAATTATCAAACAGTAACAATAATTCACAAAGAAAATCTCATTAGCACTAGATTCTGTTAAAATGTAAGACCAATATCTTATTTTTAAAGGAAATAAGATAACCCTATTTTTACATTATATTATGAAACAAATATTTTAAAAGATATTAATAAAATTGACGAAATAGTCAACATACCTTGCTGTTTTTGTTGGGTTCAAAATCTTTTCGGTGAATGGCGGCAATCTAACGTTTTCGCAGTTCCCCATCTTTCGGGAAATTAAAAACTGAAACTTTGGGTCCAGTTTTATAATTTCCTTTACAGTTGGGTACACAACAAGTGATTGGCATTTTAATAATCCACAAAACTAGTGATAAGAAAGAAATACGAAAAACAAAGTTGCTAAATTTCCACACTCAATCAAAGCGGGAAAAGAACGAAATGAACGAAGCATGAGTCAGAAGAATCATGGAAGCATCACTACCGGAGATGACGTCAGAGCTATTAAAAATTTCTTCGCTGCGGCCTTATCTCTCGAAGGCTACGGCTAGACGCATGGGTCATTCCACTGCGGATATCGTTAGTGAATTCAACATTCCGAGATCCACAGTATCAAGAATGTGCCGAGAGTATGAAATTTCAGCCATCCCATCCCATCATGGACAGCACAGTGGGCGATCACCTCCACTTAACGACCGAGACCACCGATCTCTGTGTAGAATGGTCAATATTAACCTTTAGGTTGCGGGAACCCAAACTCGGAAAAGTTCCTTTGAATGCGGGCATTCAGTGAAGAAAGATAACAGATGCTTTCCCCCTTTTTAGCTCTTCAATTCCGAGCTCCCGCAGTGTTAATTGGTCATCTGCCCTCTCCGTTTTAACCAGGTTGCTTTTTTGCGGTTTTACTGCTTCTGCCCCCCTAGAAATAGCTTTTTATCGCAATTTTTTTTCTTCTTCTGAAACATTTGTTTACTAATTTCCACATGAAATAGTAATGAATTAAATTTTATGATATTAAATAACCTGTAAATAGGAAAACTGCAGTACAGTTATTTAGCTCATGAAACAAATTGTCGATTTTTCAATCCTTTTTGTGATTAAATAAATTTCTCAAGCCTTACTGAAGCTGTCAGTTTAATTCCTATAAAGCTTGAGCACATCATTGTGAATTTTAATTTGTTTTTTCTTCTCACTCATTTATCTTTATTAAATGTAACGATTTATAAATCATGTATAAATATCGTACTTGATTTTCTTAAAAATATATTTATTTCTTTGCACAAAGGATAACAATCCTTGGCTATTTTGTAAATTAAATGCATCTGTAAAATAGCAGTTAATTAGCTGCTATTTTGTAGATTTGAATTTTTTAATATTAATTTATTGAACTCATAAAATCGAATACATTGTTTATTCCTACATATTTCGATCGGTTTTTAATATAAATCACTATTAACATTTTTTGTTCTATTGTCGATTCTTATAATTTATAGTGATTTTTTTTTCCCGAGAAATCAATTACTCATAACATTGTAATAATTCTGAAAAGTACGCTCTATTTTCTAAACAATTAATAACCAATTTATAATGAATTTTTTTCTACATAAAAATTTATTAATTTGTAGGTAATCTCCAGATTAAATACGATTAATTTAAACAAAGTAAGATTATAATTTGTTTTATTCAGAATTTGATGTATAAGATTTTATTGCTGTAAAATTATATTAAGAAATAGTTATCAAAAAAAACTTTTAAAAAATCTTTAATAAATAAAGCTAGCATTCTAATTGATCAGAATTTGTTATTAATTACAAATATTTTTGCAAGCACATTATTTAGATTATATTTCAGAAATGCTTCAAATTAAATCTAGAATTCCTGCTTTTTTTATGCAATCACTTTATTTTGTTTCAGTACAAATATTTCTGGAAAATTTTAAATGTCTAGTAACTTTTCAATGAATTAAAATGAAGGAAAAAAGATTTTAATATTTCTCTTCTGATTTTGGAATGCCTGAAAAGCTACTAACTATTATTTTTGATAGATTTTGAGATCCTCTTCCAATACTTTAAAACTAGAATTTATTATTATGAAATTTTAATGAATGTTTAATTACATATAATAAGAAGCAGCCGTTTTCATAAGTCATGAAAAATAATGATGAAACTCACAGTTTGCTTAAAAATCAAAAATCAAATTTATTTTTAGTTTGAATATATCGTTCAAACATTAAATTTTAAAGCTGAGAAAATGTAAGTTGTCATTTTTTAAAAATTGCGTTAAAAATTTTACGATTATGACTGGGAAGTATATATGCCTGAGGTTTCAGTCAAGGGGGAAGCAGGCATGAAGACAAAACAGTGTTTTGTCACTTTTCAATGTAAAATATAAAGACAAGGCGAAAAAAAAAAAAACCAATCCAAGGCTCAATTTAGTTTTCCTGCACTGTGACGAATTGGAATCAAAGATGTAACAATTTATCTAGAACGACAATAATCTTCACTAAACGAATGTATCATAAATGAAATTTCAAGTAATTCTTGATCCAAAAATTTATCATTCGATTAAAATTATAAACGTATATTGTTACAAAATTATAAAATTTTATTAAGTTAAAGAATAAACAATTAAAAATGTTAAAAAATTAAGCAACGGGGGAAAAGAATAATATTTTCAATCGACTACTACTAATAAATGAAATTATGCAAACTCATTCAAGAGCTCATAGGAGTGTTACTTAAAAAAAATGTCGCCAAAGCAGGGTTCACAAAACTCACTGGCGCCAATCGTGATTATAACTACAGTTGGACGAAGTCTCCTGACCCAAAGTGGTCAAGGGAGGGGAGTTTTATGAGGCAATTACGGTCCGCCTGGAAGTTTAAGTGGGGGATGGAAATTTAAACTCGTTGCTGGTACAACAGTTGTACCACCCCGTAAGGAAAGGTTAAAAAAATCTTGGTACAACTGTTGTACCGCCCGTAAGCTAGAGGTTAATAGACACGCAACACTTCGTGAAATAAAAGCAGGAATCAATGTGAGAAGAAAGAGGGACGTGTCCGATAGTACTGTGCGGCAAAATTTGTCTTCCTTGGGCTATGACAGCAGAAGACCGACTCGAGTGCCTTTACTGACAGCACGACATCGCCTGCAGCGACTCTCCTGGGCTCGTGAGCGTATCAACTGGTCCCTAGACCAGTGGAAAACCGTGGCGTGGTCAGATGAGTCACGATTTCAGTTGTTACGAGCTGATGGTAGAGTTCGAGTGTGGCGCAGACCCCACGAAGCCACGGACCCAAACTGTCAGCAAGGCACTGTTCAAGCTGGTGGTGGCTACATAATGGTGTGGGCTGTTTTTACATGGCATGGACTCTGTCCTCTGGTGCAACTGAACCGATCATTGACTGGAAATGGTTATGTCCAGCTGCTTGCAGATCACTTGCAGCCATTCATGGACTTCACGTACCCACACAACGATTGGATTTTTATGGATGACAATGCGCCATGTCACCGGGCCAGAACTGTTCGCGATTGGTTTGTAGAACATTCCGGACAATTCCAGCGCATGATCTGGCCACCTAGATCGCCCGATACGAACTCCATCGAGCATTTATGGGACATCCTCGAAAGGTCCGTTCGTGCCCAAACTCCTGCACCATCCACACTTTCACAATTATGGACGTCTATACAGACAGCATGGCTCAATATTCCTACAGAGGACTTCCAACGACTTGTGGACTCCATGATACGTCAAGTTGTTGCACTTCGCCGGGCAAAAGGAGGACGGACACTATATGAACTGTCATCCCACGACTTTTGTCACTTCAGTGTATTTAGAATACAGTGGAAATCGGCCAATTTGATTGTGGTTGATACTATCATTTACGTTATATTATTTAAATTCCTATATATATTTCTTTATATATATATATATATATATATATATATATATTGTTATATATATATATATATATATATATATATATAACACCCTTTTCATCACGTTTTTAGGAAAATATGACAACAGGAAGGAAAAATAATATCATTTACACACTACTGTTGACATCTGGAATTTAATAAATATATTAATTCCATTTATCAAAGCTCAGCATCTGACAAAAAAAATTGTAATTCATTCAGAGCTAAATTTTTCAAGTTTAAATAAATGAATTGTTGAGATTTTGAATACAATAATATATTGTGAGCGAAACTGCCGAAAATATAAATAAAACGGAAAATTTAATCTATATTTTTTAACCCTTTGATTCGAAATGGTGTTTCTCACTCACCATTGAAGATGGTGCCTCAATTTGACATTTTATTTATTTTTCAATTTTTGGCAACTAAAAACACTTCAGTGAGGTGAAAAGGCATATATTAATTTTTTTTAAGAAATTCGAATTAAAACGATTATGTTTATTCATTTTTCAGAGCAATAAACGAACCTTTGTATTAGGTGAAAAAATAAGCATTGAATTATTTTACCGAGTGTAAAGGGTTAATTTAACGATTGGTCAATAATAGATCGCTCTGCCTGTGTTTATTTCTCATATATGAGAATAAGACGAAGCAAAAAAACCCCACTTATTGTTAAAAAAAAACGCAACACTTTTATTGTGTAGATTTTCCCAGTTCTTATTTTAGGTTCCTGTTAAGTTTTAGAATCCCTAATCCTGATTTTTAATATCTGATTAATTATTTTTCGCCTTCAACGTTTGGTACATATATATTCGAAAATATTGCTTGGAGTTAATACTCTAAAACATTATAATTGACTAATTGACTTTGGGGGGAAATTAAATTTTACAGCACTGATGTCAATGCTACTTATAGAGTCGAAATAGTGATAGAGAGAGTGCACACCTATTTTGGTGAGAACAAGATGAAATCACGTGACTTGGGGATAGAATTTGTATTCGCTGTAACCACATTCTGCATTACCCATTATATTTCGATGGCATATTTTTTATCGCTTTTAACTGTTCAATTTTATAGCTTTTAAGCAAAGATTTAACCCTTGCTGTACAATTGGATGCAAAGAAAAATCTTCTACGGGTAGTCCTGCATCAATTCACAGCTATGAACAACGAGAAAACTTCTATTTATATCCATTTTAAGTCAGTTTAAAATTTCATTATTTGGATCACTCAGTAATTTTCATGTCATAACTGAATAATATTTCATAGTTTGGTTTAGTTATTGTATTTAATTTAGTTAAGTTGTTATTAAATTTCATTTACACGAATATAACATCATTATTTGTTAATCGCTTTATTTTAATCTCGAATGTGCTGCATGCGCTTGGGTTCAAGCTTCGCGTGATTTTTTTCTAGCCAATATAAGTGTATATATAAACTTGTTGATTAATTTATTGTATTTATTTTAATGGAAATACATTGTGTATTTATTTTAATGGCCAATATATCTTAGTTGGTAGAGCACTAGATTCGCATCCGTTGAGCAGCGAGTTCGAATCTGCCAGGCAAGGACTCTCCGTGTGTGTGTGTGTGTCGTTGGAAATTCAAAGTAAGTATAATTTTTTGGTCAATTATTTATAGTAACTGTAATTACTAGGCCGGGATAGCCTGGTTGGTACGCCGTTAGATTCGCATCCCTTGGGCTGCGAGTCCAAACCCACCATCCAAGGACTATCCGTTTGTGTGTGTGATGGACGTTACAACTGTTGAGGTCACTAAGTTCTCCATATCGAGATTAATAACACTGGGTACTAAGTCAGAGGTGATCGTTCTCTGTTCCAGACCTAAATTACGATCTGTAGATAAGTGAATGAAATGCATGAATGAATCCGCCCCTCAAAAAAGGTTTGTGGCGCGTGTGAGCTAGAAGTCAGACTTCTGCCCTAGGGTGATTAGGGGTTCATATTCTCAGAAGCTAATACACCTCTTCTTCCATTGTAAACCAGAACACGAGGATAACAACAACATTTATTTTAATGCAAATAAATCTCCTTATTATTTCTAATATGTTATTTCTTTTCTACCATAAATGTTCGAATTCTATTATACCGTGAACTATATTAAATCATCCCTGTTAGTAAAATAATGAAACTAAAACGTATGTTTTATTGAAAATGTTACACGGTAAAATGTTATAAATGTGATAGTAATAATTGCATGTTTTTATAAATTTTAACTAAGATCTAAAAAAAAACAAGCGGATACTGTAAAGATAGGAAGCTATCAAAGAAAGAAATGTTATCTTTTCAGAAACAGCTTTTGTATGAATGTCAACTTTTATTAATCACTTGTGGTATGTGCATGCCCTAAAATCACCGTTTTCGTAAATATTTCACATTTCTCTATTATTTTCTATTAAATTCAACACATTTAAGATTCCAAACATTAAGATTTCCTGCGGTAGTTAGAAGCAATGTTACTAGCAAAATTATTAAAAAGAAGTGAAATATTTAAAACTGATTCTAACAAGGGGAAGGCACGAGATTTAAAATTGAGTTGGGGATGATATTTTCCATAATGGTAGTATACATTTAGAATGTCCATTCATGAAAATATTAAGGCTCAATAAAAACCTTTTAACTTTCAATACAGATTATATGCTTGTAATGTGTTACCGTAGTGGTTAGAGCTCTTGTGTAGCATTCACGAGAACGAGTTCTATCCTGGACTGGTATTTTTGCTTTAAAATAGTTTAACAGTTTTTAATGCAAAAATAAATATTTATTTTCCTAATTCTTGGATTTTAATTTAATTTTTAGAAAGAAAAATTAGTATAAATATGAATACCTGTTGTTAAATATTCAGAAAAAAACCCAGGTCACTTTTACATTATCTGTTTTTATTGAAAAGTTTCTTTTATCTGTTTGTGATAATGATGGAAGTATTTGTACATGTAATGCAAAATTAAAGATATTTTTAGGTAAATAAAATGTTTACATAAAAAAGAAAAATATTTGCTTTTTTTAGCGCAAAATAAATAAATTAATTAATTAAGCATGATTTAAATTTAAAAAAATCAGCTATTGATGTTATGAAAACGAAAAATTATTTTCGAAACCAGTTTAATTGTTTTTGCTTACTAGAATGATAATTTCAATGCAAGAAAAGAAAGAAAAAAAAAGCTTTTCAGGAAATAAAAATCGACCAAACTGAATGCCAGGTAGCAAAATATTGCGCGACAGATTTTGAGTTTGCCAAGATTTGCGATTTGTCGCCAAAAAAGGTCACGTGATTCATGTTGGGTACACTTGTTTCGATAAGAAACATACGGCAAGCGCCTTCCATTGATCCATCAGCTTTATGGTGCTGCTAGAATGTCAACGCCCATATAAATGAACATACATTTTAAAAATATTTTCGGCCTAATGCAGATTTTGAGATCGGTATTCGCGTCCATTCTATTTTAAGAGCATTGAATTTAAAATTTCTATAATGTTTAAGAAATAATATGAAATCCAATATTTAAATTTTGAGGCCTGATTTTAAGATATTAAAAGATATTAAGAAATAATAATTTTTTTAAAAAGTATTAAGTTATTAAACGCAAAACTATACGCAGAGGAAATGGCACACTTTAAAAAGTATAGCTCTGATGCCAATGCGAAAACATTTATTAAAAAAACCTATCAAAACCAGCAAATTTAACAACTGAATAATACATATAAAAAAATCATATTCAATGAATTCAAACCTAAAAGCAGTGAGACAGACATATAATATGCCAATAGAGCATATTAAAATTTTTTTTAAATGCTAAAATATGAGACAGAATTCGGCAATTGACAAAAAAATTGCAATAATTTTTAAACAATGTGTAAAAGTAAATCACTAGAGCGCATATTAAAACGTACTTATCAACAGAATTAAAGCAAAAGAGAACATAACTGAATTAAGATCTTAATACTTTTGGTATAAGAGTGCCAATGATATTTGTGATTAAATAATGCTATATGTTTAGTATTTTCACACACACACACACATACAAATTGTGTTAAAATAAACATTGAAAAAGACCAGAGAAACAATTGTAATTAGTGTAACAAAAGAAAACTAATATTTTCAATTTTAAAATTGTATAAAAATAGCTTTGATTCGATAGCAGGGTCCGAGGTTATGACGGTAAAATGTTAAAACATTTTCACTCTTTTTAAGCAACTTTTTAATCGGGATTTTCTTCTTTCTAGGCTTTTAAGAGGTTCATATGTACATAGTATTGTAAATGTAAATTGTTTTTGAATGTTTTTTATCAGTATAATGTCTCTGCCTCAAAGAAGGGATTGTTAGTTGCACGAACCGGTTGTGACTTTTGTCCAACCCTGGACAAAAGTCCTCTTTCAAGGGGGGGAGAGCTGTAAAGAAGTTATAAAACTTATCTCCTTTTGAAGAGACACGTGTTCGAACATCACTACATCTGACCAGCGATGGGACGATTCCTTCTATTGTAATCACCTTTGTGTTTCTCCCGCTTTGATGTTACCCTTTGGATATGAATGGAGTCAGATAATGGAGCACACATGCATTTGCGGCTCTTTGAAGAAGGAACCCGTGTTAAAACACCAGATGTAGCTATTTCTTCTACTGGGATAAAGTTCCGATAATAAACAACATATGCGTTTTACGACCCTTTGAAGAAAGAAGTACCGAGACCTCCATATGTGAATATTTCGTCTATTGTGAAGGGTTTTGTAAGGGCGTGGATGTTTCGAAAATATTCCCTTGATTAACTAAGAGATACCACGTGATCTCAAATTTATTGATTAAAGATCTACCGGGAGTAATCCGTAGATCTCTTGAGCTACTGCAGTAGCTGGTTAAGCTAACAGCCGGTTAGTTTTCCCCCGTGATAGTCGTGGAACTATTATCCCAGATGTAAATATTTACCAGCACATTAACCTAGAGGACGTGTTGTGGTTTTTTGTTATTGTATAAAGCTGTAAATAAAACATTCGTGTTTAAACGCTACCTGTTTATTTGATCTACCGGGATCAAGTCATTACAACTGCAAGTTCGAATCCATCAAGGGGTGTGGAATTGTATAAGGTTCAAACAAACACATAGGAAATATTCAATTTTATACAGGGCGTCCATGATTAAACGATCCTACTTTAAAGTTGTCTACAAGCAAAACTATTGCTCAGAAAGTTGTGAAATTGTGTATAGGACATAATGAAAAAATGGGAATTAGTTTGAGGGATACAAAAAAGTTCAACATTTAGCATATGTGTGACAAATTTAATTACAACAAAACATTTTCAACACGGCGGTGATCCTTTTCCGCTACCATCTGAAATCGTAAGATAGCATATTTCACAGTTGACCGTAGTATGTTCTGGGAAATTGTAAGAAGATGCTGTGAGATGCTGATTTTTAAATCAGATAAATTTTTTTGGTTTACCCCGACTTACCAGGTGTTTTAAATGTCCCCAAAGCCCAAAGTCACATGGATTTAGGCCTGGAGATCGAGGAGGCCCAGGTCACAAAAGTGACGGCTGATGACACGTTCTTCTGTAAAATGATTATAGAGAATGTCCTTTACACAACGGATAATATATGGAGAAGCTCCATCTTGTATGAAAATTGTGTTCGAAAAACATTCATTTACAAATCCGGGACAGTTTTATTCTGAATTAATGATGCATATCGCTTGCCGTTACCGGACCTCTTGTACTTAATTCCTCGAAGAAATACAGGCCAAGAAAAAATGATGCAGAAAACCCCTATCACACCGTTACTTTTGGTGACTGAAAAGGAACTTGTAAGATTGAGTGCGGATTTTCTCGATCCTAAATTCGGCAGTTGTGAGTATTCACGGAACCGTCCAAATAAAAATGAGTTTTTCTGTCCAGAGAATATTCCACCACCATTCTGAATCAACCTCAAAGCGAGCAAGAAACTGAAGAGAGAACCGATGTCGGAATCATTTGGAAGCTACCTCTGCACAAGTTGAAGCTTGTACGTATAAAACTGGGGGATACTCCGCATGATATTCTGGACAGTTAAACGAGGCATATCCAATGCATTCGGACACTGGTACAAGCCTTTACATTCGCCGTTCTGTTATCTTCCAACTGAAGCGCAAATTTCTCTATTGCTTCTGCGGAAACAGATTTTCTTCCTTTTCCAGAAAGAACCTGTTTCTTCAAATTTAGATATCATTAATGGAAGATTTTTAATAGTCAATGGACTTTTTCGTATCCCTTTCAAAACCCGATATTTCCGTAGAGCAACCTTTGTGGAATCATTGTTTGGGTCAAGTAATTTAACAAACAAAACTCGATCTGGTAACTATAAGGACATTCTGATTAGCAATTGCGACTTATCGTAATCTCAGCATAAGATTTTAGGTTTTATAATAGAAGCTGCATGACTTCGACAAAAATTTGCATTTTTGATTCATCTTCTTTGTTCATTCAGATCTCTTAATTCAAAAATTAGTTGCGGAACAAATTTTCGCGTAAGTTTTTTTTTTAATTTGCTCAAAAAAAAAAATTTCCATCCCTTCATTATGTCCTATACAAAATTTCATAACTTTCTGGACAATAGTTTCGCCTGTAGACAATTTTAAAGTAGGGACGTTTAATTATGTATATAGAATACTGAAAAGTGAACTCGTAAAAGAATTAAAAAAACAGCTGAGCAAAGTATTCTTGATTTAATAAACCATATTTGAGCTAAAAGGAAGCGAAATAAAAAAAAATGTAGCTATATATTTTTTTTTATCAAAGAGAACATGCCGTAAACTAGTAACACATAAAAATATTTCCAAACCCTTATAAATCATTAAGCTCAACCGCTAGTTTTTACATTTTATGGGAAATGAAATTTTAAATCCACATTTATTTGTTTAGGGGGAAAAAAACCAAAGCTGGCGAAGTTAACCCGGAAGAGGAGTAACTTTGCCAACTACGTTAAAAACTGTTGAAATGCGCAAAATACGCAAGAAATTTTTTAAAAAAAACTATTGAGAAATTTTATATTTTAGTAACTGTATGTTATAAAGAAAAATATGCAAAAGTTTTCAAAGCATAAACTTTGGTACTTTTAAAATTCCTAAAACACAAAGACTAAAAAGATATTTTATTCTTCCGCGAGAAAAGATAAATTTACCATTGTTAGGAAGGTCAATTATGTAAATATTTTGTACACTCAGGAAAACTTCATCATGCTCATTTGAAAAGTATAAGCTTTTCCTTCTTTCATTTATACAAAGATATGATACCACAAACTCTTTGTCTGCTTACAATTAAATGAGTAAATAAACAAAATGCTTTCTTTCTTATATTTTTTTCCAAGAATTTTACTATGAAAAATTCTAAGCTTTAGTTTTGAAGAACTTAATAGTCCATTTCCTGAGTCATGTTGATTTCCACCGTATGAATCAAATTCAAGATGTATCATGTAAAGAAAATAGCTAGATTCATTCCTGCTATTATGGCTGTTCCCCTGATTGTTTTTACATTTACATGAGATCTGCACTTCAATTTAATTTGCTCTAGAAGTACTTTGAAGGCGCAAGTTTTTCCCCATCACTTGCAAAGTTAATTTGCCACCCCAAAGAATCTAAGAAATCTTTCACTATTAAGAGTGTCAAGAGGTAAATTAGGTTTTCCACTTTGAACCAGCAAAGACTTGTTCGAGGGCCTAATCTCACCCATTACTGTTTTTCAAGTTTGGCGTACTGATTTCTTCAGATAGAAATACTTCATTTTCACTCTGAATGATACTTGAAGGGATGCTACAATTTTCAAATACTTTTCCACTGCTCATTTACATACTAACCACAATACAAAAAGAAAAATGCAAAGTAGTATCATCATAACTTTGATATCTACGGCTTTCCGATCTGATCCTAATGAGTCTAAGAATTTGAAATACACAATGTGGAAAAGAAGACAAAAATTTTGCAAAGTTATATTATTAAACTGACATAATTATATACTGATGACATAATTATAACTGAATGGAATTATATGCTGATTTAAGTAAAACTAGTTTTTACTGATGTTTGAAAGAATGGCATGTTAGAATCACTTCGCAACCAAAAACACTAGTTCAAGAAATCTAAAACAAAAGAGCTGATTAAATCTGATAAAGAAGAAAGATTAAAATAAACTGATCGGGCTAAAATGTGCAAAAGGTATTTTGAAAAGACTTCCACATGCGATGAAATCATTGACAACTTAATTGATCGGTTCAGAAACTTAATAAGGAACCAAACCGTATCCCCCCCAATTAAGTTGTCAAAGTTGTCCTAGTTTACAGCAATGACGTTTTCAGTTCAATTGCGAGCGCTGTTTTTATTTTTTCTTTCCTTTCTTTCAACTTCCCATTGCACGATACTACAGGCGACAGATGGCTGGTGTGCGTAGTTGGCGATTGCACATCTCTACCTACACACGCTCTGTCTATGTCGAATCAAAAATGCCATTTCTTGTTGAGCTGCACATGGTTGTCTATTGATTCTTCTTCTAAGTGTGAAACGTGAACCGTTATTCACTTCTTCAGACAAAAGGGAATAGCGTAGCAGAAATTCATTGAAGAATGAATTGATGACAGTTTTATGAGTGACAGTGTTATCGAAAGTTTAAAAATGGCCGAACTGATGTGCTTGATGAAAAGAATGAAAGTTTATCCCTACAATCGACCTTATTCAAAGAGTTGATAAAGTTGTTAAAGAAAGTCGTAGGTTCACCATAAGTGAATTGTCGGTGAAATTTCCGGAAGTTTCAAGATCCTCCCTGCATTCTGCAGATCCTCCCTGAATGTTAACTGATAATCACAAAACTAGTGAATGGCGACAGCTTGGGCATTTCTTGACCATTGCAATACTTGTGGAGAATATTTATTGCAAACGATTGTGACAGGTGATGAGACGTTAATTCAATATGAAACGTCCGAAACGAAACGACAACCACAACAATGGATGCACACAAATTCTCCAAATAAACCTTCAATAATCAAAAGGTTATGCCAACTGTTTTTTGGGACCAAAAAGAAATGTTGCTTGCAAAATTTATGGAGCCGGCGGCAACAGTTTCCGCAGAATTTATTCTGAAACTCAGTAGCGTCAACGGAGAGTTATTAAAAAAATGAGGCATGCTAACTTCTGGAATTGTTCTGATCCATTACAATGCCCATCCCCCTAGTGCTCATATTACCCAATGGCTTCTTGAGAAATTGAAGTGGAACGTTTTCCAAAACCCGTTATATAATTCCGACCTAGCGCCGAATGACTCCCATCTTTTCCCTGAACTGAAGAAATGGCATGGAGAGCATCATTTCCAAACTAATGAAGAACTCAAAAAAAAAAGAAGTTAAAATTGCCCCAAATCAACAATTTATGAAGAATGTATTGCAGAGCTGGATCACTAATATGAAAATGTCTCAATCGTCTAGATGATTATGTAGAAAAGTAACTTTGATTGCACATTACTTTTGGAAATAAAATATTTTTTTATTATATATTCAGCCGTCTTTTCTTTATAGCTTATCAGCGGTTGAAAAAAAAAGACTTCGTACTTTTCTTTTGCATTTAACCACTTTCCTTACAGATTTTTTTGAAAAAGATTGCAAAAAATCATCACATTTTTTTAAATTTTATTATTAAATACTAGGAAACGAAACAAAATATGTAGAATTTAAATTGAATTTTTTATTTTTTGCAGGTGTAAAAGCATTTAGTTTTAATATTAGTATACTATCCAGAGTTATCTCGGGCAAATGAAAAAAAAGTTAGATATTAGTTTTAGCATGATCGTTTTTGAAACAAGGGACAGCACTAAGTGACATTCTATACACTGGTATCTTGTCGATCAATTCATTATCAAACTATTAATAGATAAACTCCAAAACATTATGGATATCAATATTGAAATTCATACCTGTGTTGGCAACAAAAGTGAAACGAGCAGGAGCAGGTGGTCACTTCGTTTTTATCAATTGCACACTCTTGACAAGCTGCCGGCAAATCGTCCAATTCCGAACCACTTGAACTATCGTCTTTACTAAAGCTACATACATAAGAATCACTTCCACTATTTCCAATGTCAACTCTTCATAATCACTATCTGAAAAATCATCGCTTTCGCTATCTTGCATCATCACCATTATTTTACTTACTTTCAACGCAACTATCCTTCTTTGTACATTACAAATCCACAAGGCGAAATATACTATACAATTGGGAAAACACGTGACCAATCCCGCCAAATGAGCCGTGAAACCAACAAAACTCGGCTAGCTGCCAATCAAAGATGAATACTTCCTTTCATATATTCCAGGCCGAATAAAACCGTGAAAAAACAAATCGTGCCGACTAATTTTGCTTCACCCGTATTTTCTCGGGATAGTAATTATCTGTAATATATACGAACCCGAGATAACTCGGGATAGTCAAGCAAGCGGTTAAACGTGAGCTCCTCATTTTAACTTCGGTCAAATTATTTTTTTTCGAAATCTCACTGGAAAAAAGTAAGACAGATTTTACAGAAAAAAAGTCATCTGCCATACTTTCTTTTCACAAAATTAAATTAAATTATCTGAAACTTTTTGTCATTTTTCTATTTTTAAATAACTATTTCTGAATCCATCCTTTAGCTATAAGGTACCGAATGTCACTTCTAACTCTTTATTCTAAAACATGGGAAAGTTCCATGCAAAGCTTTATTCCAGGAACAAAAAATTACAAATTAGAGTATTTCGTAGAAACGCTCGAGGCTGTTAAAATTCCCTTATGTAGATTATAGAATGTTTTTTTCTAGAATTTCCTATTAAATATTTCATTTTTTAAAGAAATTTCATAATGTGTGATTCCAACTATGTCTCAACAGCAAAAAATATGTCTCAAAAAAAGTTTAATTCTCAAAATTCCCCTTTTCCGTTACGTAACGTTAGAATGAAGAAGCGGCTCCCCATCTAACAACCTAACCTTTCTCTGTGAACAAGTAACCTTGGCGAAATGATTTATCGCTACAAAAATATTGAAGAGGTTTTCTTCAGATATTATAAGGCATCTATATAAACAAGAGAGAAAAAAAATTGCAAGTTGTGAACATCCAACGCCGATTGGGGATCCAAATTTAGTGCTGAATAAAATGTAGAAACATCGACAGCTAGCTTGCCTTACTAACTTGGCACAAGACATCATGCCTAAAGATCCGACCCCTCGTTTGGCACTTTTTTTCAATAAAGAGAAAATATTAAAATGTTTCGCAAGTGTTGAATCAGAAAAGAGAAAACTTAAAAAATTTTCACGGATGTATCAGTAAAAGTGAGGACCTCTCAAGGAATTTTTTTTATCCTGAAGAGAGTTTGAACGAGAGAAGAGAGTTTCGTGCCCTTTAATTCGTGATTCATTTTCAAACTGTCAGAGACACAGAATCAATCTTGCTATTTCATCAATGAACTTGATTTTAGTCTGAGGGTTTTTCTTCCATTCGTTTTTATTCTCTTTCAATATGAAATATTTTGCTCGGTGATTTTGGAATAATTTTTTATTATAAATATAATTTGGAATTTGCTATCATATAATATTTCTTAATGTTGTTAATATATTTTAATACTTTTTTTTTATTTTGAAGAGAGTATCGAATTTTCAAAAAGAAGTCTGTGCATTATATATACACGCTTGTCCTTAACAGAATGTAAATTCGTGTTTTATTAAATAGTTGTGTGACGTCTTCAGATAAGTGACAAGTAGAAATATGACAAACTGCGTTTCCCACGGGAAAACAACCACAGATAACGGAGAAATTTGTGAAATGCAAAGAATGCAGACAACCAGTATTCAAGTCTAAGTGTCGCCGCCAAGCTGATGTGCCGGAACGACCTGGGAGGCTTTCACTGGACGGAACATGCGTTGGAGCAAACAACGAGGGAAGAACGCAGATGTTTTCAATATATAAAAGATGTCCGCCCTTCAAGCCGGCACAATGGGGGTCAGCGGCAGACGACATTCCATTCTTTTTGAGAAAAGGCAGCTGAACCAGACGGAACCAAGACGTCTCTTGGCTAGACACCGTTTTCCCCGCTCTTGTGATTGGAAAGATAACTTGGGTCAGATGATCCAATGGAAGTTGGGAATGATGCTGATTGGTCATTTGCCACCGAGGGCCGGACTTTGAGACCCAGATAAAAGGGAACCGACTGGAGGAGCGAGGGAGGAAGCCAACAGCAAAGAGGAGAGGAAGCCAAGAGGTGAGAGCCGACTGACGAAGCGATAGCTAGTGATTGGAGCGAGAATTCAGTTTGGAATTCTGCGTAAAATTCTCAGGAGAGAATTAGGAGTGTACGTGGGCAGCCACGCCCAGTAGCTGAGCCCACTTGGAGTTCATCGGAACTTTTGGAACCATTGAGCGTCTTGTCTGAAGCGTGAAAGCTCATCCGAGTTTTGAGGAGACCTCCAATTAGTTGAACAACTGTCTTCTGAGTTGCTCTTCCAGCCAGTTCATCATCTTACGCGCTACAAAACCCAGCAGGCTAATCGACGTGCAGAGAATCCCGAACCTCGGGCCAAATCTTGGAGTTTCAAGAACTCCATCATATGTCTTCACCTCCGAGCGAGACTCCTTTACTTATTACACAGCACCTTTCCAAAGCGGAACTCTAACTGAATTTCCTTAAAATTCTAATACTTAATCAAGAAGGCATATCTGTGTGTAATATATGTGTATTATAGCTGGAAATAAATAGATTTTTATTTCTCCAAGACCTGAATTTGTCTTCGGCCCAACTCACCAGAAGCCCCGGCCAAAACGTCACAGTTGTTTAAAAATTAATTGAAAACAATAATGTATATTTTACCTTTAAAAAAGTTCAAGACGGTAAGAATATTTTGTGAATTATAATATTTTATATAAAAGTAAATCTTACATTAAACATATTAGACATAAAAGTAATTTGATATCGAAAAATGTTGGGATATCAGTAAGTTTAATTGAAAATTATTAAAAGCTCAATATGCTCTTAACAGCTACTTCATTAAAAAATCGTTCTAATCAATACACACTGAACATGGTACCAGAAAATGAGTCAGCGTTCTGGCACAGAGGTAGCGCGTCTTCCTCGTGATCTGGGGCATCCCTATCAGAGCATGGTTGTTCTGTATTGTATCTGTGAGGTGAGTGAATGTGCCCCCCCCGTAAAATGGAGCTGTGCAAGCGAATGTGATAAGTGTGTGTCATCTTCATATGAGCTAGAAGTAAGGCTTCTGATCTCAGTTGCTCAGGGGTCCATATCCTCAGAAGCTACTGGACTCCTCCTTCAGTTGGAAAGCGGACACGTCATCATCATCACCAGAAAATGAAAACGGGCGTTCCAGATTCCAGTCATAAAATCTCTCTAAAATACGCAATCGAAAAAATTACAGCAAATCTGCAGAAAAGCAGCAATTCAGAAAGAAATGTTTCAAGAAAACTCCAAAATAAATATTAAGCGATTAAGTATTTGAATGATTATTTTTAATATTGATATTTATAATATAAAAGATTAATGATTATACAAGAAGAAGAGGAAATAAATAAGGCCGTTAAGAGTATTTGGCAAATTTAACTGTAAACTGATACCGCAGTTTGTTTGCATAACATGTATTGAACGATACTGCAGCAAAAAATATGGTGGATATATAGGATGCATCTGTATAGTTATGTATACAAAAAGAGATTACATAATGCTAAAAAAAACAACTTTATTTCATTCTAAATAGCGTTATGGGTTTGAATTAGGCATGTCTCGATGCACTCTTCGATATAAATTTGCCTCATTCGAAGTCGATGAATAGATGATATTTCACACGTACTATGATGCTATCATATATTTTTGAATACATCAAATGTCCTTGAAAACATCACATCCTTTACATTAATAGAAATTTTACATTAATGTCATCGGCTCAGGAGAATGAAGCGGCCAAGCGATAAAGGAATATGCAATTCATTACTATTTGTGGTAAAATGACAGAACGAATTTTGCACATTGCTCAATAAGTAGAGGAAAATAATCTAGCAGATACGAGATAGACCCAAGACACTGTTTTTGATGAAGCTGAGATAACACTAATTTCAAAGTAGCAATTTTGCAATCAGAGAAATTTCGAGGTTATTTCTTCTTTTAAAATGTCAGATAAATGCGATCCCTCAGCAGATTGTCGAAATGCATTGCGTCAGTTAAGTGCAGACGTTCGGGTGCTTCTACTAGACAAAAGCATCCGCTTCTGTGCAAGTGCAGCATCAGATCTTGTCTAGAAAGATTTAGTCGAGCATTCTCCAGAGGTCGTTTCAACGAATGGCATTTTCAATGACTTCCTATTCTACTGCTCTCTGGCAGATGGACATTTTTCTCACAGCTTGCGCAGCTCTTCGTGAAGAGCAGGTGCATTACCATGAATCTGTTTTTTTTTTTAACCTTCCCAATCTTCGAATATTTATGTAAATTTATTTCTGCAATAAAACGATACTAGTTCTCAAGAATTATTTGCCCTTTGCTCTCGAAATAGTAATTAGATGAATAATTACTCATTTAATGCATCTAATGAATGAACTCCTTTTATTACATCCAAGACATTAAAAAAAAACATTTCGCAAGTATTTATTCGAAGCGCACCCTGGTATTAAGCAAAATAGCTTACGAATTGAATTTAAAATATGTATACTTTAATATTTAAGAGTTGAATAAAAAAATTTAAAATTCATATTTTAATAAAATGCTCATAAATAATAGAAAATTTTAAAAAATAATAGAAAATTTTAAAATTCATATTATCATCGTAACGCTAAAAAGTAAAACTTCTATATTTTAGTTCTAACTTTTTTTAAACTTTTTAATAGTTAATTCATAACTATAACAGAATTCTTAAATCATGTTTTCTCAAATGCCCTTATAGTTCTAGAACCAAAAATTCACTGATAATTAAATGCCGAAGAGGTTAAAGTAAAAATGTGTTATAAAGAATGTTATAGTATACAAAATTCCAAAACTCTAGTTGAGTAAAAATTTGATGATAAAATTTCATCACAATAAACATGAAATAAGTTAAATAAAAGTGTATAAATTGAATAGTTCAAGTGTATAAATTGAATAGTTCATGCAAATTAAATTATATAATTGTTTTATCTGCTCACTATTTTCAGGAAAATTTGAGGAAATTATTGTGAATAAATTACTTTTATAATAGTTTTAATTTTAGAGTATTGAGCTGTTTATTTATATCAAATAATTTTTTTAATTTCGTGTATGAAATATTTAATGAAATGCTTTTAATTTACTTTATGAAGAGGATGAATTATCTCAATTTTTACTTCAATAATTTACTGTTTAAAACTGATGTAAAATCTTTATAATTTTTACAGCTCCTTTATCAAGAAAATATCAATACTTCGTTTGAATTTTCAATTCCTACAATTAGTTCACACTCTTCCTATGTATATTTATAACTATTATAAATGTGAAAGTTTGGATGGATAGTGTCCGTCAATCGCGCCAGAACAGCTGAACGAAATTGAATGAAATTTAGCACAGAGATAGATTATAGTCTACAGAAGAACATAAGCTAATATTTAATCCAGTTAATTGAGTGGTTAATTTTTTATTAATTAAAAACTAACTTTCCCGCCAAAAATCTTCTCCGACGCTAAATGCTTTAATTTGCTAAATGCTGCTATTAATTTGCTTTTTTTTCACACTCGAATGGGGTTAGCCTTAGCATATTTCCGACCAATTATTTCAAACGATTCAGTTTATTTTCTTAGTGTTGATGCAATTAAAACAAAACATTGTTAATTAATCGATCTTTCTGATTCATTATGAGTTACTTTTTAATCAAAATAAAGCATAATAATGGAAATTAAAAAATTTTATTCCGTATAGCGTTATCCCAACTCATGTGAAAAATTCACTCATTGCGTTGTCTCAATAGGTGGTGAAATTCAAGCATGCGCCTTACTGGGTTTTTTTTCAGGAAATTATTTATTCTAATAAAAGGATTATTTTAATAAAAACTATTTATTCTTTTAAAGGAACAATTATTTTATTCTGTTTAAAATCGTCTGCTTACGAATTTCACCAGACCAGGAAAAAAAATCAGAAAACCCCTGCCCGAGCTTTTTGAATCGTTTGTTTTTATTTAGTCGTTTTTCATTTAAACATTATCTTACCATTCAAATGGAATTCTTTGTAATTACTTTTCGTGGATTTCCCAGCAGAAAGACGTTTTCATCACTGAAAAGCTCAGCTGTTTTTGTACAGAAAATTTCTTAAATTGTTTCATGCTCAAAAGAAAAATCAGTTGAATGGAGTAAATGTATTTCTTCTTTCCAATTTCTACTTACGAAAAGCATGTCTTTAGTAGTGAAGTTATTAAGAACAGATGTATTCATTTTTTTCTTACGCTGTTCTTGTGTTAATATAATTCGATCTTTCCTGTTCCTATCTCTTGATTTTCCTCCCTGCTGTACGTATTCCTTTTGCCTACTTTTATTATTTCAATTAAATTTTTTGAGTGCATTCCATATTACTGCATTTATTGATTTTTTTCCTATGTTTTCGTTAATTTGCTGCAACGTTCATCGAAACCTCATGATTGGAAATGCTATTGCTGCCGTTCGCGCCACATTCAGCCATTTCTCTAAAATTTGGTGACAAACTATTTTTTTGGCGAAAATGACCACATATTAAAGCTGTTCCATTGTGTGTGTATTTTTTTGTTATTAAATTGTATTTGTTTGAGCTATTTATTTATCATATATGATTATAGTGGTATATTTCCATTAGCAAATAATGTAGAATTCCGCGAAATTTTCTCTAGCCATTGTTCGTTTGCGCCCGGCAAACGGAAAAGTACCTTTATAGTTTTAAGTATATAGTTTTTAAGTAGTCCCCCCCCCACGCTAATGTGGTTAGACGTAATAATGTTTTCGACCGGATATTTCAAACGATTCTGTTTATTTTCGTAATGTATGATAAATTTAAAATTAAACATTGTTAAGTAATAAATCTTTTGATTCCTTCAAAAGTGCTTTTGAATAAAAATAAAACAGATTAATTGAAATTAAAAGCTTCTAATCTGCATTGTATTACCCCAACTGGTGCTTAAAATTCACGCCTTTGCGTTGCTCCAATTGATGCTGAAAATTTATGCATGCATACGGTTTTGATAACATTTTAGACTGTCAGTTCTCATATATACACATCAAAATCTCCACGCGTACGAAGTCGCTTGCAAAAGCTAGAATTTATATATCTTGTTCAAATTTTCAATCGTTGATAAAATATTTTTTATTAATCCCCTCAAATTGAAACATTAAACTTGCAGAGTATGACACTTGATGTTAATAGAGTTTTTTCAAATATGAATTCATTAATTAAATTTAATTAATTTTTAATACTTTTAATAAAGTTTTAGCAGAGTGTAATGAAAATTAAAATTATTAGGCAGTAACTAAATCGGTAAAATGCAAGGATTTCAGTATTTTTCACATGAAGGCGTGAAGGTAAAGAATGCGAGTTCAATTTTTGAGAAAAATCACTGATTTTTGGATAAATTATTTATATTAATTGTAATTATTTAAAGAAAGTAACTAAAATAAGATTTTTCTTTCTTCACTTAATAAGGAATTGACTTAATTTTATATATATATATATATATTACTTCTTGCATGATATTGATAAAAGTAATTAATTTTAGAAAGGCATTAAAATCTATAAAATTTTACTTCATGTGTATTAAACATTTTACCACGTACTTTAATAACCTCTCATATTTCCACCATTTCCAGACATTTAAATAGCTAGCTAATGAAATCAAAATAATAAAAATCAAATGAAATTCCATGATAATGTCTTTTAATTATTTTTTTTCTACCTTCATTTATGCTGGACAGTTTTATTTTCGATTGTTTTCCCGGCAGAATCTTTAAATTATTATACCTCTGTTAATTTAAATATTAAATGCAAACACACACACCCAATTTCAAAAATATTTTAAAAGAATTTCTATAAATCGTTCTATGAGAATGACATTAATCTTTTGACTGCGAATTTTAAAAAAAAAACATTTTCTATTTTTTCTATACAATTGAAGAAAATACGTTTTGAATACGACGAATTCGTTCGATTTTTTTTTCAAATAATTTTTAAGTTGGTACATGATGACCAAATAATCTCCTAAACCCTAATGTAATAAGAACTATTTATAGTAATTTTTAACGGTTAACGGGATGTATATGTTATTAGTCAAAGTGCTAAGAGTTACAGGTTCTTCGAGAATTCTCTTCATCAATATTTCTGGAAAAATTATTCAATAAAATGCGCTTTATAATGATAATCAAGTTTTTAAAAATAATTTATGCTAATAAATGTTAGATAATTTATAAAACAGGAAAAATAATTTTCAGTGCCGGGCGTACGTTAAATAATCGAAAAAAATGAAATTTGAGTTTTCCGATTCATTTAACTTAGTTGTAGAGGTTTGTTTGTTCGTGGATGCGAATATATTTGGTTACATTTAAACAGGGAAATCTTTTGAATAAGATGCTAATTTAATTGTGGCTGAGATGTGATTAGGAAATACAGTTATAGGAATGTTGGATGAAATGTGTCACATTGATAGAAATGTTAAGACAGCACTTACAATGTATGAAGGAAATAATCAGTTAAGATATCTCTAGGATCCCGAAAATTTAGTTATTTCAAATCCAACACAGGAGGAAATCAAATAAAATTCTTATGAAAAAGTTTTAAATGATTTCCAGCAGAAATTGCATTTTTTTCGAACGGAAGGTATCAGTTAAAGAAACACGATCAAGCAAATTTATCTGATAATTGTTTTAATTTGGATTAGACATAAGGATATTAAAAGGACTGAGAGAAATGGCTTTCACAAAGAATATGAAAAGGTTTTCGAGGCTTGGAAAAATGTGGGTATTATAGAACGCGTGCCAGAAAAGGAATTAAAACTGAATGTATGCCATTATTTGGCGTATAGGCCCTCTGTAAAACTTCAAAGTGAAACTATCAAGTACCATCTCTGTTTTGATGAATTGTCCTGTGAAAAGGTTAAACCACCAATGAACCAATTTTTATGTAAAGATATATATCTTTTAGATATAATACCTGATATCTCAGACAGGTTTAGACTCTATCTATCCTATGGTTTAAGTATACAGAAAGCCTTTTTATTATTATCAGTAGACCTAAAAGAAAGAGAATATCTTCGATTCCTTTCTCCTAGTAAGGAGACAGAATTAATGTATAGGCATTGGCTTATTGTTTTTGGGTAAAATTCTTCCCCTTACCTATTAAATGCACCCATAAAACATCTATTGGATAACGCACCACCTGAATACGGTGATGTTTCAGAGAAACTGAAGTGTTCGTTTTATGTTGACAGTTGTTTATACGGTGTACATAATATAAATGAAGAAGAAAATTTGAAACAGCAAACAGCTTTTCAAATACAGCAAAAAAGGTATTGTCTAAAGCCTGTTTTAACTTGCTAGGTTGGCAAATGTCGCATATAAATATATTTCTCAACTTATAGGAGATGTCTCAGTTTTGAAAATTTTAAGGAATTTAGACAAAGATAGTCTGAGATGCAACAGTAATTTTGAAGTTTTAATGTGTGAAATAAAAATTAATAAAAGGCTCATTTTGTCAGCAGCTCAAAAAGTTTTTGACGCAAATGGATTGTTTTTTCCTGCTACATTGCCATCCGAATTATCATTGAAATAAACTTGGAAGCTGAAACTGACTTGGGATTTAAAATTACATAATACTATTTTAAATAAATTTATTAAATGATTGAATGAAAGGCATTTGTTAAAAGAAGTTACTCTACCTCGATATATAGTCACAAGAGAAACGTCTGAACTCCACGTTTTTGTTGATACTTCTAAAAACTCATATGGTGTATGTGTATTTGTTCGAACTGTATTAGAAAGTAATGGAAAAGTTGCACTAATACGTTCTAAGAATAGAGTAGCCCCCTTGTAATCGCTAAACATTCTGAAATAAGAAGTAATGGCCTATTGCATTGGAGCTAGGCTGACAAACTCTATTGTCCATACACTACATATAAAATAAAAGTTATTTATTTTAAATGTAATGATTCGGAAATGGCTCTTTTGTGGAGGAGAAAACCCGGAAATTGGACAGTGTTTGTAGCCAATCAAGCAAAATAAATAAAACTTACACAATTTGAGTCAGAGTGGCATGTTCGAAATGAAATGAATATAGAAGATTTGTTATATCGAGGTTTTTCACCCAAAACGATGTTAGATTCTAATTGTTGGTAAGGGGAAATTACTCGTGAGCCTAAGGAAGTTATTTTGGAAGAGAGAAATTTTGTATTAGTTAATGCAAATATTTCTGAGGTATTTTCGTGGTATTCTGTACAATTTTCTAACTACAATTCAATGCTTCGTTAAATGGGCTGGGTTTTAAGATTTATCATTAATTCCAGGGTTTCTATTGAGGCAAGAAAACTTTCTGAACTATCGTCGCACGATATGGAAAATGCTGAAAAGTTGTTGGTTCGATTGGTGCAAAGTAAGATGCTTCCGAATTCGAAAATACTCATTGCAAATTCCTTTAAAGATAACGAGGGAATTATTAGAGTTAAGACTAAAATAATTGAAAGAAAAGATAATCCAAATTTTATTGAACCTATTTTTCATCTTAGTAAATACATGTTAATCACAAAATTAATTGAATATTATCATCTAAAACACTGCCACGCTGGCGTACAGATTCTAATATCTATACTGTGTGAAAAATTCTGGATAATGAAAACGCGAAAAACGATTACGAAAGTTGTTAGAAAATGCGTGACCTGTAGTCAATCAAAATCTCCCATTAGTGATCTGGTGAGTCTTCCTGCAGATCGAATAAAAGATGCTGACGAGTTCGATGTTATGGGTATTGATTAGGCTGAACCTCTTTTTACTCGAGATGGAGAAAAGGTGAGGATAGTACTAGATTATCGGGCGGTACATCTAGAGCATGTGAGTTAATTGTCCACTGAGTGTTTTATGCTTTCCTTAAGATGGGTTATTGTATGTCGAAGCAGACCGGAAACTATTTATACCAAGGAACTAACTTTGTTGTACCAATAGCAAATTGAAAAATCTAAACTGAGATAAAATAATTCAGGAGACAGATTTTAAACATAAATAGAAATTTATTTCAGTATACTTTAGGGGGTGCGGTTCTAACATATGAAGAACTTTTAAACTTTGAAATTAATGAAAAAGTACCTAAAATCAGCAATCAGACAAGATAGATTATGCAACTTCCGAGAGAACGCTTGATGAGTGGTGAAGTATTCGCCCAAGATCAGATCGATAATTTGATACTTAAAATGCATAGGCGTTGTACGGACTGTACGGGGGGGGGTGTAATTTGCTCCAGGGGCAGTTTTTATTAATGATATCAAACATGCAGTATCTTTTTTGCTCTTTACCCTTTTTTTAATAAATAAGCTTTACAAAAAAGTCACATTTATTTTGCTTCTGATTTCAACTTTTTTTGACCTTGCATTTTCCTTTAATTATGGACATGAATGCATAATAATGATATATTGATAGCACGTAGTTTAAATAGCTCTTTTAATGTGTTTTAACTCAAAGCATACTAAGTTTGATCAATGTTCTCAAATGTAAGAATTCTGGTATATTAACAAAACCAAAACGTAAAGAAAAGCTCTTTAAAGAGGAGATATTTGATATCCTCACACCACTGCATATGATAGAGAAGTCACCATTGAAAAATAAGGAATCAATGCAGCTTTATGATATGTAGTTGAAGTAGCGAATTTGGAAAGGAGACATTCCTTCTCTTTATTTAAATCGTTTCTTCCCATTTCTAATAAAAATTTACTAAATTTAAGACTTACAATTTCCAATTCATGGTAAATTTATATTTATTTCATTCAAGAGAAAAGATAATAATCTAGTTTCTCATTTGCAGGGAACATTGTGATGTCATTTCAAAAATTCAGAAAACTGTTACAGTTTGATATGACTTTAAGTATTTCAAGATAATGTATTTACTAACAGCTAAAACATCAGATGACCAGCAAGACATTCTGAAGCAAATAATGTGTTTCTTCAAATATTAGGAGTAAAGCTAATAGCAGTTCGTACATTACATCTTAAAGATGAACTGCTTGTAACAAGATTATGGCTTTGTGGAATTTTAATAGTTTGGTTCAGATGTCCAGGTATTCAATAAATTATTTTCCACATACAAGTAAAATATTTTTTAGTTTGGTTTTCAGGTAGAATTTTTAACCACAAAGATTTCGCAAATATTTTTTAACGAGAATAAATAATATTCATAGTCTGTATAGCTCCCAAGTTTTCAATATTTATGAATAGTTTACATTTTCTCTAAAAACTTTAATTAAAGACAATTTAACTTATTAATTTCATTTAATAGACTATTTATATAACTAATATATAAATAAACTATAATAACTATAGTTAAATAAAATTTAAAAAAGCATGAATATTTAGACTGCGAAAAAGATGGCATTTTGTTATCTATATAATTCAGTGATTGACGCAATGTTTTGAAACTCAGAGGCTCAAAGGCCTCTGACTTAAACGCAATGTTTAAGTCAGAGGCCTTTGTGACCGCCATCGAAATGATTACTGCATTTTCGTATTCTTGATGTAAATTATCGAAAATGTTAAAAAAAAAAACCCCCATAGAGTGGAATGGGCACCCTAAGTGAATGTAGCTTTATTATCGCATAATCAAAACTTTAGTTACAATGAAATTTTAAAGAGAATTGGAGAAAATTTAATTAAATGTGGTATTTCTAATTTTTTTGAAGTATAAGGGAATTTCTCTGCTCACATCATTCACTCGAAAAATTATAAAAGCAGAAACGGTGCACAAAACCAAGTATCATAGAATAATGTGTTTGTTTGACAGAAAAAAAAATCATTTGGATATATATATAGTGAAAAGGCACAATACAATGTGAAGTTGAGTGCACAGATCATTCGACGTAGATCATAGGAACCTGGTCTAAATGCAAGAATTCCACAAAAACGTTTTTTTTAAATCTGAAAGAAAGGTTGAAAAGATTAAACTGAGAAAAAAACCCCCTCTTAACTGGACTGCATGGCTTGGAGTGATGAAATCAGAAACAATGGGACTGTATGATTTGGAGTGATGAAATCAATTAAAATTTTCCCTATTTAGTAACAGTGACATCAAATACACAAGAATATGAGAAAAATTCTATCCTGATTGCATAACACCTTTTTTAAAATACAACACTAATTGTGTTGTGATCTGAGGTTGTACCATAACAAAATTTAAGTAGAATTTATATTTATAATGGATATATAAATGCTCCAAAATATATAAATGGAATACTCCTTCTTAAACTAATGTCTTCGGCATGGGATTTTTTCACAAATAACGAAGAATTCATATTTCAATAACATTCAGCTCCATATCACGGAACCATTACATGTAAATATTAGTTTGAAGAAGACAATCAAGTTCACTAACAACATGGGGATAGACACACCTTAACCCAATCCAAGACATACAAAGCAGGCTAACCTAGAAACAGCGCAGCAATAAAACCCAATTAATTGAAGCAATGATTCAATGACAGTGCCACTTAATAACAGCTAAGTACCTAAGAGCATTGATGGACTTCATGGGACAGCATTTCAAGGCTGTAATTGATGTTAAATAATACCATAATTGATGCCATATCTGAGAGTTTTTGAACATGTCATTATTTTGGGGTATCTCTTTTCTTTTTTATAATTGCTGTTCCAATACAAATATCCACCATAAAAATTATTTTATTATATTCTAAGTTATTCTTTATTTTCCCCAAAGTTTAGTGTGAGGGGCAATTGTCTTTCGAAAAATGAAAATATAAGCAGTCATAATAATAACAGTGATAATAATAATATCCCTTGAAATATATTTGTAACATTGACTTTTAGATTTTATTCATACTCTCCTTAAAATAGTTAATGTTGAAGTTTTGTATCATTTTTCTCTATCAAAAAATAATAAACACAGATGAAATTACAGAGATATATTGTAAAAAATTGCAATATTTATTCTACAAGGGATATTATTATTCTTATAAAAATGTTTTATGATTTTAAATACATAGCAATTGTGAGACATTATACAAATATGAGACACTTATTTAGACAACTGAATATTAAAAGCTAAAATTAAATTTTTTTAAAAAAACCCACAGAAGTATGATCAAACTTTGTTTTATTTTCCCCTTCTCATATTAACATGGATACAAATCAGAATAACACTGAGTTTACAAAACTACTATAAGATGAAGTTATTATGCAAATACTGATGCCAAATTATATAATTTATTATTTGGAGAATTTGCAAATAATACATGGGTGATAACATTAAAAAAAATCTGATTTTACTATATAACATTGCCCTAAAAGCTTTTAGTGTATCATTAATCACTTAATAATTTTACTATAGGCAGCAAAAATAAATAATGTAATATGCTAAACAAATTAATAGCCTAAAAGAAGCTCAGAAACATGTGGAGTCAGAAATATAAAATAGAAATTTCAAAAATATATAAATAAAAAAGTACGAGCAAGCTTAATTTTCGACGAAGGTATATATATATTAATATAAAGAGGGCAACAATAACACATCATAATCTATACACCGTTTCATTGTGATATAGCAAAGAAAATTTTAAATAATAGGATGAGTAAGAAATCTTAAATGTTTAGAGAGTACAAGAAAATTAAATTTATCAGACCAAGCAATAAGAACTTAAATTCCTTCATATGTGGTCAGCTTAACAGCACATGACATACCAAAGGAAAATTATCATGCAGCTGTATAAAATGAAAATTCATATATGCACTGCATTACATAAACTTATATATAGTTTTTATTTGCCCGATGATGTGGAAGGGAAATATTTGCAGGTATCAAATATTATAGAAAGAGTTTCATCCAAAAGTTTTAAACCAGACATTAAAACCCCAGTAAGTCCTTAAGTCAAACTAGCTTGAATCAAAATTCTTTTAAATATAATTTTGCAAATAATTTAAAACACATCAAAAGTTAAAAGAAGCATAAATTACATTAATGATCCAGGAACAAAAATAAATATTTTTATATACTACTGCTTCTTGGAGGTTAAAAATGTTTTGTACTTAAAAAATAACACTTACACATCTGTAATATATTATTCAAGTACATTATATTCCTTTTTATATCATCTTCATCAGAAGAAGTCCTCAGATGTTTAGACAACAATTTTATTTCCATTTATCTTTCATTTTCGTATCTGGAAAAAAAAGAGTTCCTGATGATAAAATAAGTTCCAGAATGAAATAAATTCCTATATGACCTTAAAATTTACAAATATGGCTGTTATAGTAAAAGCATTGATGAACATAAACACTAGAGGAATCATATAAATCTGAATTAAAACAACGAAAAAAAGTCCTGGGTAATTGCACAAATTCTGTTTCCATTCCTCATAATAGAAATTTTTTAAATGCATTTTATATCAGAATAACAATTTCGACGTATTTTGCAGTAGAAACTAAATATATAAAATGTCTTTGATATTTCAAACGATTGTGCTCAATTAAAATACATGTAATAAAACAAATATTTAACATTGAGTAAAGAGCTAACGTAATTTTTAAAAAACTAATTCTGATAATTTAGGAAACAGAAAAATGAACAGAAATTCTGAAATAATTATAGTTTTGAAACAACATGTTAAAACCATTCAAAACAGAAATATGTTGAAAAGTGTTTAACGTCGAGAAAAGTAAGAAGAATTTTAATGAGCAATCCTATGCAGGAAATATTAATCAAAATGAGTGGCAGACAGTTTAGTTTAAACTAACATCACTCAGAGGCTAGAAAATCCAGTTTTACAGAACGGGTTTGAAAAAAACTTCAAATATGTGTTATATAAAACAAACGGCTAAGATTTAAATGGGATTTTTTTTTCAACAGATGGCATTTCAAAGAAACAATTCCCTGCCATCTCAGTATATTCAGTTACCAATAGTCTTTACATTTAATGAACCATAATTTGGAATGTTGTGGAATGTGGCAACAGAATTTGAACTTTTTAGCTGTCAAATGCATAAATGCAACCGCATATTAAAAATTAGAAGTACTCGACAGTGATGGCCATGAAATGAAGCATTAATTTCCATTTCTTCTCTTGCCAATGCAAGATCGAAAAATGTATATTGAAGCAATTATTGTTCGGTGAAATTGATTATTTCTCCTTGCTTTTAACTTTCAGGATTTTAAGTGCATTAATCACCACAAGGGGTTACCCATGATACTTGGATACTGCACAGGTATGCACACTTTCTTTTATAAATATAGATTATATTCTCAGTGTTTACTTTTGCTTAAATAATAGGTTATAACTAAACTAGGATTAGACAAAAAATATTATAATAAATAAAACAAACTGTAATACATAAGAAATCCATTTCTTATTCTTATTAAAAGAAATAAAAACTGAATGACTAAAGAAAATAAGAACTCTAGCAGTTGATGTATTCTAATATATTACAAGGTCCAAAAGCATAAAATAGTCCTGGCTCAACATTATTAACAATTAAAAGTCAATAATGGTAAAAATAAAAAGAAATTATTATCCAAAAAAATTTCATTTATTTGACTTATATGATTTAAATTATACAAATAGCCTAATTTTATATTTCGATTCCAATTAGAAGAAAAGGACAAAATATTATCACTCTAACAATGTAGCATGAAACAAATGATTAATTATCAATGAAAATATAAATAAAAAATGAAATAAAAAATAACCCACCATGGAATTTTTTTTTTTTTTTGGAGGCAGTGTACTGTTAAAATCCAATGCTTTCAAACATTTTCCCCCTTTAATGAAATTAAAAACAAATTCTGGACAGAGTTTGTAGTTGCTTTCACAATTTGGAACCAGACATTTTCTAATGAGATAAGAAAAAAGATCATTTCATTGAGTACATTAGAATACCAAACAATGAGCAAGCCTTAAAGATTTAGTATTCCCCAATGCATTGTCTGATAAAAATTTGTATCTTCAGTAAAATTATAAAAAGATGCGGAGTTATCTAATAATAATTTTTAATATCCTAAAGAGTACTGTATTTTGAGAAATTCTGCAAATTCACGCTGAAGATTTATCATTATTTTGCTGGATTTTTGAACAACAGATTTCTAGTAGCAGTTTTATTATTAATGTCATCATAACAAGTTATTTAATACAGCCATAACTTCCTTTCTTAAATTTAACATAATTCCAAACAGATAACCTGCAGACAAGTTCAGATACTTGGTCTTCAGTTATCACGATGAAATTATTGTATAGTTTACGGAAACATGTCACACATTATATATGCACATTTTATTTTAAATACTTCTGAGATTAAAAATCTGATCATATTCCATGTAATAAATAAATAAAAACTGTATAATTTATACCATAAACTTACTCTGGAGAGACAATGTTTAGGACAAGGTTAGATGAAATGTCTAGACAGCCATTAAAATGGGATTCTAGCGAGAAAGTTCTGTTCCTTTGTATATAGTAAAGAGGGACAGCAAAGGAATAAACTTAAACTGAAAAACTTTTTGAAGTGGACCAATCCTCATTTAAAAGAAGTTATGCTACAAAATAAAAGAAAGAAATTCACACTATCATACCTTTATAAGGTAGAAGAGAAACTGATTATTTACACACATATATATATATATATATATATATATATATATATATATATATATATATATATATGTAAAAAGGAAAAAACGTTTATGATAACAACTTCATTGCATAATTTATAATCTTAAAACGGTGGGAATTTGAGAAGAATTAAATATAGAGAATTGAAATTTGTGATTTTATTAGCAATTTTATAGGGTTTCATGAAATATCTAAAAACAAGTAAATTATTAAAAAAATATATAAAAAAATAAAATCTATAAAAGATCCAAATTAAAAATATTTCTTATTTCCTTTTTAGATAAGTACCCACAGTATAATTTAGAAAAGTATATATAAATAATGCCGATCTGCCCAGTCAACGTACCCCAGCTCTGGGGTGAGTTGATGCTGGTACAGAGTACATTCAATTCAATACTGTTCTCTTATTTTTGAACAAAATTGTTATTACTTCAGCTTTATACCAGCCAAAAGATGCAAGCCACCGCAATTTTGTCGGGGGGTTGACGTTTTACCAGATTTCCGATATTCACGGTACACTCGTGAAATGGTCGTTAGGAAAAATCTCCATTTTATCGCTATCTCGGAGATGCTATGTCCCATCTCTCCTCCGCCGATTTTCATACCACTTTCAAACTCAGTTAAATCTTAATAACCTGTCATTGTCGAATCAGTAACCAATCTAACATTTGTGCCAGACACTTGTTGTCTTATATAGGCGTTGGTAACTTTAGCGCCGTATTGTGATTGGTTCCATATTTCTTTATTTGCATACGCACGCCTATAAAAGTTAATTTATTTTGGGGCTCTCTAGTATAGTTTCCAGATTTAAAAATTGGCTTTGTACTATTTCCACATTAAAGATCTAAAAATTGTAAAATTACGGGTGGCTTTTTAACAGTATAAAAAACTTTATTTTATGCAAATTACATTTGATCACTGCATGAGAAAAAACACACATTTTAAATAATGACAAAAAAAAAAAATCAGCTTGCATTAAACTTTGAAACTGAGTTTCATTGTGGCAAAGTGAGTAAGTAATTTAGCTTTTATGAAAATCAATATTGCAAATATAAATTACTTTCTTGGATGCAATTTTATAATCCATTGAATTTCATTGCAACCAATAATTAAAGAGAATGTGTATGTGTTGATAATATATAGCTGTTTGATAAATGGCAACAAAATAAGTCACAAATATTCTTTGGAGAGAGGGAATGTCCACTTCCCAGACATTTTCCCCCTTAAAAAATTCAATTAATTTTTTAAATGTGAAATTTTGTCATTATTTTTCAGTTTTAGTTTTCATGAATCCACTGACTGATAGTAAATTCTATGACGGATAAGATTCAAAAGAGATTCCTAATTACGGTGTAAAATCATATACTAAATCTTTGTAGCTCTTTCTCTTTTTCAGCTATCGAGTTAACACTCATATTACGGATAGACAGATTTTGTTGAGCATTAAATTGTAATCGGCAGTTTGGAAGATGTGATAACACAAACACACACAATAATAATAATAAATCTATTATTATTGTTCGACTGTCATAGGCCCCTTTTTATCTGATTGAAAGAAGCCTAAAACACAGAGAGATACTAAACTCTTGAGGTTACATTTATTGGCAACTTATTTGTATTAATAATAAAGTAAAACGCCTATGTGCTTATGTTTTGTCACCTCACAGGTCAGACCAGTAGACATAGAGCTGATATAAAGGGTGATTCAAATTTATTGTTAAATTTCATGGGAAGATAAAGAATACGTTAGGAAACTGATTTCACATAACAAAGTATGTAATGTACGTATGCGTATGTAAAAAGCGCTGTATGTACTCAACCAGGGTACAGCTAACCAACCCACGTCCGCCGTCAACAATTGACTTACGAGTGATTAGATGAATCATTTTATGCATCAAGGGCTATCGGAAACGCATCTCGCATGTAGGACAATTGGCGAAGGCGGCAGTCGAACAAGGCAAATTAAGGATGACCGACACTTCAACAGAAGAATACCATAGAATCAAATGCTTGTATGTGCGCATCGCAATCTGTGCGAGCATGGTTTATTGTACAGCAACATACAGGATACGGGAAGAAAACGTCTGAAGCGGACTGTCAAAGTCGCAGAACAAGTTCTATAGTTCATCGTAGATAATCCGAATACCAGCACACCAGCTATAGATTAGAAACTTGATATCTCTCAGTCAGCAGCGTGGAAGATACTGCCCAAGGAAAACGTGCATACTTACCATCTGCAAATAATACAGTTATTGCATTCCAGCGATTTTCCGAATCGTGTGGAATTCGCACATTGATTCATGTAGAAAGATATCGTGTATCCCAGTTCTCCTTTTTCATAGATGAAATCATTCACCCGTGAAGGTGTATTCAATATACATAATTAACATGTGCTTGGGTTTCAGAAAACCCGCATGGTAAGAGAAGTCGTTTTGTCGTAAATGTGTGAGATGGAATCATTGATGACTGTTTGTTGAGACATTACTTGCTACCGTCCCGATTGGACGGCCGGAAATACCTAATCTTTCTCGAGAGAATGTAACCGACTTTTCTGGGCATTGTTCCTGCATATATCCGTCAAGGTGTATAACATCAACAAGACAGATCTCCAGCCCATAGCAGAATTGTTGTACGGGATTACCTGAACCGAACATCATCCGAAGCTTAATGGATCGGAAGAGGTGGTCTGATCGCTTGACCATCCAGGTCACCTGATTTATCACCTATGGATTTCTTTTTTTTTAAGGGGCCATGAAAGACCAAGCGTATAAGACCGCCATCGAGAGTGAAATGAGACTTGTTGTTCGAATAGGTGTATTTGAAAATGTTCGGCAGTTATTGCAATGGCGATGTGAATCCTTTCTTCGCGCAAACGGTCGTAATTTTGAGCACCTACTGTGAACTTGTACTTTACCTTGCTGGAATAAAAATCAAATTCATTTTCATTCAATTATGCTGTTTCCTTGTGTTCACTTTACTAGTCCATTTTGCCAATACAGATGCCGTTTGCCGACATGCTTTCCTATGTGAAATTGAATCAACTGTACTGTTTCATGGGGAGGTAAGGAATAATACCTCCCCACGAAATTTAAACGATAAGTTTTGAATGACCCTGTATTTGTCTAATACAGAGTGTTCCATAAATATTGGGACAAACTTTAAGGGGAGGTAGGGTACATCACAAGGATTCAGATTTGCATAGCAACCAGTGGTCGGAAACGCCATGGGAAAGCAGAATGACACGTACAAGAAATGAAGAGACACAAGATTGAGATTATCTGAAATGTTTATTGGTCAAACATATTACATATGCTGTGGTAAATGATATTTGAAAATGTCACAAAAGATGTTAAAAGTTTCCCCCATTGTTAGCGATGCATGCGTTTCACCGTCACACCATAGATTGGGGAACTTTTTCACATACACCTGGATTTTCTTGAATATCCGCAGAAACACAGACGATTCTTGTAACCAGATTGATTTCTGAATCCACAGGTGTTGTGTACACAGCAATTTTCAGTGCACCCCAAAGAAAGAATTCGATTCTATTTAAATAAGGAGAGCGTGGAGGCCAAAGAACCGGTCCACCACGACCAATCCATCGGTGACCAAACACAAGACTCAAATATTTACGAACACATCCGCCATAATGGGGAGATGCCATTTCATGTTGAAACCACATATGGTGTCTATATGTTGTGCCACAGGATCAAGTTATGTTGGTAGAATCTCTTGAATAAAGATGAGATATTGTGCAGATGTTAGTGGCGATAGCAGCAAATAAGGTCCGACTAAAGCTAGTTCCAATGACCTGCGAACCTGGACAAAGTCGGTAAATTGTCATGCCTGGACAATTTACCGACAATTTGTGGGAAAACTTTGGACGCGTCCACAGGCATTAAAGTAACCTGAGAAACCCCAAGAGGTGTAAAGTGAGGGAATGCATGGCTCGCCTGAAGATTCGATTGGTCGTTGGAACGAGGCTTAAGACGTCATCAACCACACCAGCCCAAACATTCACTGAAAAGTGATGTTGGGCTGCATGTAGTCTTATGCCATGGGAATTCTCGCCAGTCCACAAATGCGTATTGTGGCAGTTGAACATCTCATCTCGCGTTAAGTATGCTTCATCCATCATTAAAACGTAGGATGGGAAATTCGAATCTTGGCAACACTGATCGAGATACCACCTTACAAAACGTTCACGGGGAGGATAATCTACGGGGATCAGTAATTGTACGCTTTACAGATGGTATGGGTGTAAGCTATCACGTTTCAAAACACGATTCCGAGATTCCTCAACGGCAGTAGCAACGGCTCGTACGCTGACACTCGAGTTCCTTTTAAAGGTATTTAACACATTTTCTTCCATCCTGGGAGTTAAAGTCACTCGTGGCATGACCACACTATGTCTATTACCTCCTAACGACCCATATTAACACAAATTGTGATACAAATTGCTGAACATCTGGCGGTTCGGTGTATCACTGAGTGGGTACCTTTCCCGATACAACCTTTCGGTCGCTCTTGCATTTCCTTCTGCCAATCCATATATCAGCTCCGTATTTGTAAAACGCTTCCCACTCTTCTACGGACGATCGCAGCTCCAATGACTGAGGGTCTGCTTCCTTATATTCTATTGTGAACAACACCTAGCGTCGAATGAAGGCATTTCGGACCATAGGTTGCTACGCAAAAAACTCTGAAAAATATTTATTTCACTGTTGAAGTGAAATTGAAAACTGTTTTCGTTATTTCTACTAATATTTACATTTTTTTCAATTCATGACTATGGAATTAAGTTTTATTTTCTATAATAAGTAGATTTCTATTTAAAATATGTTTTTAACATACTTTCTGAAATTGAGGGTATGTATAATTGAAGTTTACCTTTACAGGTAAGTAGTGATGAATTTTTTTTCGATGTGTCCGTTTTTAATATAATAAAACTGGGTGTATCAAAACAATATTATCCTTTTTACAGTGAAAAACTAGCTTTCTTATTTAAAAGTACAATTTTTTTGTGTTGTTGTAGTATCCACTTTTATTGAATAATCCTCTACACAAAATTTGAAAACTTTTTTGCAGTACATATAAAACTGTTCAGTTACATCAAGTACGTTTTTGTAATAGTTAAATTTTAAAAATATTCATTTTCAAATTGTAATTTACATTTAAGATGAAATGACAAAAAATTGGAGTGGGGATGCATTGTACAATAAAAGAAATTGTTAACACCATTAAAAGAGTATGAGCCACAGGTCTATGACATTTTAAGTTTAATTTGCTGAGGACCAATATACAGAAAATATTTAGTTTGAAATTTAAGCAAATATTAATTTTGGCGAGTCAGCTGGTTGCCAGAGGTGTCTAGTATAATCTGTCCATTGTTATCTCAAGTTCTTAAAGAAAATTTATAAAGAGGTATAAAAGGCAATATTTGGTTTGTAAATTTATCCAGACTTACATTGTTCCCCGTTAAGTAGCCCGTCAGGTTACATGGCTCATACTGTAGCATTTTTTAAAAACGAAATTCACATAAGTTTCAATAAAAAATATTTTCCCAATTGTAATACCATAGTAGCACCATCACGAAATTCCTCGTAAGTATAACTTAAATGGGTTTGTATAAAATAAATGTTTTTTAAAATCTAAATTAAAGTTTTCCAAGAATTTAAATTTATTTTCTAACATTAATTTCTAAGATTACTCGATCATATTATATAATTTATGAAACATAATAAAAATTGAACAAAATAACTTATAACTCACCTGATTTCCAGCTATTAAAGACTTATAAAATATTCAAAATTCGCAAAATTCATAAACTTTCTAAATTCTGAAATGGACTAATGAAAAAGTATTTAAACTTTAAGATTTTCTTCCCAGAAATACAACAAGTAAAACATTATTACAATTTAAAATGGTTGAACAATTATATATATATATATATATATATATATATATATA
>JAOUZG010041418.1:1043194-1069622 GCA_026289955.1 Argiope argentata | reverse complement strand
ATATATATATATATATATATATATATATATATACACACACACACACTGAAGTGACATAAGTCATGGGATAGCAATATGCAAATATACAGATGGCAGTAGTATCGCAGCGAAAAAGTATAAATGCGCAGTTCATTTTCCAGAGCTTTCATTTGTGTTCAAGTTATTCATGTGAACAGGTTTTTCGTGATTTATGGCGGCACGACGAGAATTAACAGACTTTGAACGTGGAATGTTAGATGGAGCTAGACGCATGGGTAATTCCATTGCGGATATCGTTAGTGAATTCAACATTCCGAGATCCACGGTATCAAGAGTGTGCCGAGAGTATGAAATTTCAGGCATCCCATCCCATCATAGACAGCACAGTGGGCGACCACCTGCACTTAACGACCGAGACCGCCGATCTCTGTGTAGAATGGTCAATATTAATAGACACGAAACACTTCGTGAAATAACTGCAGGAATCAATGTGAGAAGTACGAGGGACGTGTCCGATAGTACTGTGCGGCGAAATTTGTCTTCCTTAGGCTATGACAGCAGAAGACCGACTCCAGTGCCTTTACTGACAGCACGACATCACCTGCAGCGACTCTCCTGGGCTCGTGAGCGTATCAACTGGTCCCTAGACCAGTGGAAAACCGTGGCGTGGTCAGATGAGTCACGATTTCAGTTGTTACGAGCTGATGGTAGAGTTCGAGTGTGGCGCAGACCCCACGAAGCCATGGACCCAAACTGTCAGCAAGGCACTGTTCAAGCTGGTGGTGGCTGCATAATGGTGTGGGCTGTTTTTACATGGACTCGGTCCTCTGGTGCAACTGAACCGATCACTAACTGGAAATGGTTATGTTCTGCTGCTTGCAGATCACTTGCAGCCATTCATGGACTTCACGTACCCACACAACGATGGGATTTTTATGGATGACAATGCGCCATGTCACCGGGCCAGAACTGTTTGCGATTGGTTTGAAGAACATTCCGGACAATACCAGCGCATGATCTGGCCACCTAGATCGCCCGATATGAATCCCATCGAGCATTTATGGGACATCATCGAAAGGTCCGTTCGTGCCCAAACTCCTGCACCATCCCCACTTTCACAATTATGGACGTCTATACAGACAGCATGGTTCAATATTCCTGCAGAGGACTTCCAACGACTTGTGGATTCTATGACACGTCGAGTTGTTGCACTTCGCCGGGCAAAAGGAGGACCGACACGATATTAATTGTCATCCCATGACATGTGTCACTTCAGTGTGTGTGTGTATATATATATATATATTTGTGTGTGTGTGTAATGATATTTTTAAACTCTTAATTTTAATCCTAATTAATTTCCAAAGCCCTATCTTAATTTAGCCCATAGTAATATCATTCTAAAATATTATCTTATTTCATGATCCATTTCACTCGCTCTAGTTAATTAATTCAAGACAAGCTGTGTAAAATTGCTGAAACAGCGAAACGCCTGTTACTTTCTCACACTCCGTGGGAGAGATGAAAATTGCTGACCTAAACAAAATACTTTTAGAAAGATCCCTGTGTTTCCCTTACCTCTTATCTGTAAAACATGGAAATCCCCACTGAAGTCCAAGTTTATAATCTCTATAAAAAATATTTATCCCTATCAAAGTCTTGGTATTTAAGACCAGGGATAATGATTTACCGGCCCTTTTTGTACACTTAGCTTTTCTGTCAGTTCTGTGTTGTGCACGTCGCCTTCGCTTGTAAATAATGCCTGCTCCCGTGATGGAATAAAAAGAACTTAAAAATTCAACCTGCATTCTCCATGATTTCGGCCACGACTCTGCTATTTATTCTCAAAAAATTATTTATATATATATATATATATATATATATATATATATATATATATATATATATATATATATATATATATATATATATCGGCTCTTTGGTATTACCGGAAAAGCTCAACTACATAAATTTTTTAAAAAAAATCAACAAATTTTAGGGAAATATAACTTTTTAAATTACGGAAATTTTAGAAAAAAAAATTTATATTCACTGCTACTGAGAGAAAAAATCTTATCCTTTCAAGCATCAATTAATCTACTACGGGCAGATTGCACCCAAATGCATTTAAAATATCATACAATGATTTAGTTGACAATCAAAAATTTGTATTATTAGAAACAAAACAGAGCTTACATATAACAAAATTAAATTAAACGTACTAGCACTTGAAGTCTTTTGACAATATTTTAAAACAAGTATTGGTGCTTCTCAATTTTTTTTTCCTTCATGGGATCTTCTGCATTGTTTTATATGATACCTTTAACGACTTGTATAATTTTATGACTCCGAACATTTAAAATAAGATGGACAAATTTTAAGCAAATAATAAGAATCAAATACAGCAAATTTCTAAAAAATAAATTGGAATAAAAGATTATAGTATAAAATTTAAAATCCCAGACAATATTTTTAATGTTTATAATTGCTAATATTTATAAATAATCCTTAAAATATTCGTAAAATGAATCAAAAAGTTAAGCTTCAGCACAAACAGTAAGATTTTGAAAATTTCAATTTTTTTCTTTATATTTTTGAGATTAGGATTGAGAGAAAATAAAATTTACAAGCATAAACCTGTTACCTGTACAAATCGTGTATAATCTTTGTTTCAACAACTTTATGCAGACTATAAAAAGCAAAAACATGGTAAAAAAAAGTATTAGATTAATTATATTTAAAACGGGAAAAGCTTTTGAAAAAAAATTATTTCTTCAAAATATGGTAGTGAAAAGTTATTATTATATAGAAAAAATAATGTTTTGTGATGTAGTGACCACTACCTTCTTCCATCAGCGGACCTGAGCTTAATAATGATAAATATATGGAAAATACTGTGGTCAGAGCATCAGTTAGATTGTGCTAATTTTTTGGGAACTATGCAAATCAACGAAAAAATTCCCCCTTTCTGAATAGAAAAGTCAGATATTTTAGTTTATGAAATATAATCACAGTTTAAAATTAATGGTATAAATAATGAAGATGCAAAGTTTAACTACAGTCTCACAATTGGAACCTAAATATATAGAAACTAATTGGGAACTCAACAGCAGATAATGTTGAAAATAAATATTTATTAGCAAAAAAGCATTTATTGTCTTTGAAAAAAGAAAATAAATGAATCAAACAGCTTTTTATTGGTCCTGAAATTGGCGACATTAACTCAAGTCATCTATTACAAAGGGGAGAAAAACCCTTGGCGACCAATGAATTTTCGGACATTAAAAATATTATGGATGGAAAAATTGCTGCAGCGTTTTTAACATATATAGTGATTTGTGATGAAGGTACTGATAAATTGGTGATTATGGCTGTTATGATTTTTGACAGGCATTCACAAAATGGATTGTATGAGGATCGTTTCAACTTAAGTTACAAATGCAAGCATGTTGCCAAATAAGATTTCACTATTGTACGAGAAGATATCTTTATTGGAATAGTGTACAGAAGATCTCCATTTCAATTAACAGCCAAACAGAAGAAGCTGTTACACAGAAAGAAATAACAGATCATTACACTACTGGTCAAAAGTATTGAAAGTTTTTTCACACGTTTTTTCATTAAGACCCACCAAAGCTAATTTTTCATTTAAAGTGAGTGTATAAATGTGGGGGTGAAGTTTCAAGCTATTGTGCCATCCATTTTGAAGTAATCGTCTGCAATGATTGTGTCAATACAGTAATTTATTACAAAATCGCTCCGTTTGCAAAGGATTTCATTTTGTTGTTGCGTTGTCGAAGTGCGTTCGCTGTGCATTGCTTCTCAATTTAAACTGCCCATTTCTTCTTACAATGTTGAATTAACTCGTGAGAAGCGCCGGGCTGTGATTTTAATGCATCAAGAATTTTTTTCAAATGTTAGGATTGCTTATCAGAGCGACGGCAATGATTCAAGCCTCATAAAGATATTCAAAACCGAAGGAACCGTAAGTAAAAAGCCTACGAGGGGTCGGCCGAGGTTACTTCTAAACGTGCTGATGCTACTTTGACACGATTATGCCATAAAAGTAGATATAGAAGTTCTGCTATACTTGCAAGAGAAGGGAATGAGTCCATGGTTGTCATTGTCAGTCCCAGAACAGTTCGCAAGAGCTCTGTGAAACTGCTAAAAGGTTACAAGTACCTAGAAGGAAAAAAAAACAGTACTCACGAAAGCAATGTGGAAAAAACGATTGCAGTGGGACAAGGTGCACAAAAATGGGATAAATAAACGAAAGCATGAGACCAGAATACCTGGTTCGTACATCAAAATATCCAAAAAGCGTAATGGTGTGGGGTGATGTCATATCAGTTTGTACAGGGAACCATGAATGACAGCAAGTAAGTTGGTGCGCTGAAGGATCTATTGCTTTGTAATGATTGTAACATGCTCCCAAGGTAGAAATGAATATTTCAGCAAGATATAGCACCCTGTCGTACATCGAAAAAGCTAAGACAAACTTTAAAATTAATTTTAAAGTTAATTTCAGTTCAGTTCAATCCTGACCTCCATATTGATACATGCGTTATTTTAGGGTAAGACTGAGTTTGTAAACAATGGTATTAATGCTTTAGCAAATAGTCAGTAAACTCTCAAAATTTAAACACCAATGAGAATTTATGGCGTATAATGGGAAAGAAAATAAAGGAGAATCATCCTAGAACAAAACGAGAACTTCCAGAAACAATAATTAAAGTTTGGCACCCTGAAATGATGAAAAAAAAAGTAGCAAAACCTTGTCTATTTTATGACTAAAAGAGTGTTGTTGTTGTTGTTACTTATGGCACTTGCCAATGACTAAAAGAGTGGTTGCTGTGATCGAAGCCAGCCCAACCAAATATTAAACGCTTCTCAGCTAACTTGAACTCTTTTATTATCTTTTCTGTCTAAAGAGTTTGATATTTTTTCTTTACTTCATTTTATCCTTTGGAACTAAAATGGATTCTGATACTGATAATTTGTACATTTTGAATGTTATTCTTTTTAAGATTAAATAATTTTTTTGTTCATTAACATAATTATATCTAGTCATAAGACTAATTTAACATAATCTAATAAAAATATCACTTAAAATGAAAATATAATTACTTTGGGGGGGGGGGGGCTTATTCTTGAAAAAATATGAAATTTCTCAAACCCGCAATACTTTTGACCAGTAAAGCATCTAAAGGTAAAAATCGGAGACATTAGAACCAGAAAGATAAATTGTGGTATTATTTTACTTTCAGATCAAGATGCACCCTGGAAAAATGTAAGAAGATTAATACCAACCACATGTAATGACAAAATAAGTGCCGGCTTTATGCATCAAATTGTATTAAAATCTTGTGTTTTGGATAAAAAATTTTAATTTGGGACTTCATCGTGGTTTTCAATAGCTATTTATCAAAGCCAAAGTCAATAATGGTGTTTTGGATGCAGATTTTCTTCGCCAGTTTTATTTATTGGTTTGATATTAAAAACAAAAATTATGATAAAAGTAAACAGAGCATTATTGGTGAAATTACATTGCCAACCGTTCGTATTAAATGTAAGACCATGAAACAAAAATAAAGTTTTATAATATTTTACAAAAAAATTTCGAAAATAAAACTAAATTTACTAATTCCAAAAAAAAAAGGGGGGAACCAATGTTGAACAATATATAATAACTAATAACAAACCAGTTCACTCAAAAGCAAAATAGTTAAAGTATTAGAAATAGTCAAACAAGATTTTATTATTATTATTATTATTTTGCTTGTAAATGATATTATAAGACCATCGAATTCATCAAAGACAAGCCCGCTTCATTTAGCCACAAAAACAAAGAGCACTCCGAGAACATGAGGAGAATATCTCTCCTTAAAAGATATAGTATCAGATTATTACACCTTTCCTAACATTGAAGACTTTCATCATATTTTAAAGATAAAAAGATATTTTCTAAACTGAATTTATTTTAAGCATATTACCAAAGTTCAAAAGCAGAAGAAAATAATCAAAAAACGGAAACGTCATTTAGAATTTTTGAATTCAACGTAATGAGTTTTGACTTAAGATATCCTCCCTCCATTTCCCAAAGATTCATTTAAAAAGTTTACTAGATTTTACTTTTCAGCATTTGAATGATATCCTAACAGAGTTAAAAACCGCGGAACAGAATAATAACAGGTCCGCACATCAATATATCAAAATCATTAATGGTTGTGAACAAATTAGAATTTTTGATATATTTCATAACATTAAATGGTTCAAAACCTCTTCTAGAAAAAGACGACTGTTAACAAGTTCGAACACATTTGGGAAGATAAAAATTTTATAGACAATTCTTCAAAGGTAATTGTAAAGACATGAGCGTGTTGTATTTAAAAATGACATTTATCAAAAGACATATAAGCGCAGAACTATCATTTTTCTTAAAATGATCTATTTAAAATCAAAGCAAAAGCACAACCATCATTCTCTTTCCGCCACAAGCTCTTCTTCTAATCATATCTTATCAAACAAACAATATAAAAAAACAGTTTTTAAAATCAATACCTCCATAGGTTATCAAAGAAAATTTTTATTTTAGTTACTTTTTATAAAATAATTGCAATCGTTGCTGTTGTTCCGCTTTTCATCGGATGACGGGTGCAATAGCTTCAGAGGGTATGGATCCCTGAGCACCTTAGGGCAGAAGTCTGACTTCTTGCTCACTTGCCCTTTTTTGCGGGGAGGACTTCATTCACGCATTTCACTCACTCATCTACAGATCGTAATTTAGGTCTGGAATAGAGAACGATCATCTCTGACTTAGTACCCAGTGGTATTAATCTCGACATGGAGGACTTTGTGACCACCACAGATGTACCGTCCACCACACACACAAACGGAGAGTCCTTGGCTGGCGGTTTTAACTCGCAGCCCAAGAGATGCGAATCTAATGGCGTACCAATCAGGCTATCCCGGCCTAATAATTACAATTACTATAAATAATTGACCAAAAAATTATACTAGCTTTGAATTTTCAACGACAATTGAGGATAACTGATGCAAAGCGAAATGTTTGATTTTTCTACACCAGTTGGGGTAAGGCAATACCGAAATTTTTAATTTTCTTTATTCTGTATTATTTAAATTCGAAAGTACTTCAAAATGAATCCGAAAAATCGACCAATTAACAATGTTTAATTTTAAATGCATCAAACATTAAGAAAATAAACATAATCGTTTGAAATAATTGGCCGAAAATATGTTAAGCCTAACCTCATTAGAGTGGGGGGGGGGGACAACTGAATTTGTTGCTTATTTAGAGGTGGGATTGAAGATATTTGGAGAAAAGTTAGTTTTTAATTAATTAATAAAAAATAATGGATTAATGTTTGAAAAAACTGTATTAACATCAAATATCATCCACTACAAGTTTTTAAAAATTAACCTGAACTTGAATGGGTGAACAAAAAGTATTTTGTTAACGACTGAAAATTCGAACAAGATATATGTAGGAAAAGTTTGAGATAAATATAGAAAAAGTAGGAATTGAAAAAACAATAATCCTCTGTGGCGGTGGCGAATCACATCAATTCTTTCCGATTATGTCGCTAATGGCGGCGAAGCATCACACTTTTCTATCAAGATAAAAATTAATCTCAATTTAATTATTATCTGAAATTAGAACATTTTGTCCACCATTGTGAAGAGCTGCCGAAACGTTACAATACAAATATACTACATATCAATTCAATATCAAGTGTTAAAAGGAAGTCAGCATCAGAGTTATCAAAAAGACTTACAATAATAATTTAAATACATATGCTAAAATTATAAATGAAAATATTTTTTACATTCTTCAGTAGAGACAGACAGTCTAGACAGCGCTTCTGCATTCACCAGTCTGCTTCCGGGGCAATATTCTATATCTAGATGATATCTCTGTAGAGCTAGAGTCCATCGTTCTAACTTTTATGACTGAGTGCAATCTTAACGATGCAAATTAGGGGATTATAGTCATTGATGATTTTAATAGATGCTCCAAAATTCCATGGTTCGAATTTTTTCAAGGCCCATACTATTGCGTAAACCTTCCTCACTTTCGTTGCCTTTGAGTTGGTGCCTTAATTAATTTCTGACTCGTATAGCAAATAGGATATTGCTTTCCGTTGTAGCTCTGTGATAAACCTTCTCAAATGCCTATTTCAGATGCATTTATGATTTTCCTCTGCCTGTTTTCGATTTTCTTCTACTTGTCTTCTCTTTTGCTTTTCATGCTTTTTTTTTCCACTATTGCAATTAAATAATTTCTAATAAATTCTACATCTTTCTTACATTCTTCAATTTCAATTCATATATTTTTTTAGCTCAACTAACTTCATATCAATCGTCACTACTTCTCCAATTACTTTCAGTACTAACAATAAATCTAACGTTCTTACACATTTTTAAGTCAAAATTCATTGAAGCTACACTTTACTAACCTCTGATTCTCAAAATACAGCGTGTTGTAATGAAACGAGCATGTTATACTTAAAAAAGACACATATCTCAAACAAAAGGCAACACAAAGGCTTTTCTTAAAATTATCTATTCAAAATCAAAGCAAAAGCAAACCGCCAGAAGCTCTTCTAATAATATCCTGCAGTAAAGTGCCAAAAAAAAAGTACACCTATCTAATGTCGTTTAGAGCCCCCCACGAGCACGTGGATGCGCCACAGGACTGCGTGGCATGGATTCAACTAATTTGTGAAGAATTTCTGTAGACAGTTCACAGCATGATTTTTGCAAGCCAGTCCGCAAATCCATGGGAGTGAGAAGTGATAGAGATCTCCTAAGGACAGCACATTGTAAAACAATACAAATATGTCGATAATGTTCATGACAGGAGAATTAGGTGTCCAAGAAAGGGAAAGAAATTCAGAAAAATGCTCCTCAAGCCACTCGGTAGCTACTGCAGACCTGTGCGATGGTGAATTCCAGTTGGAATCGTCCACGTCCGTCAGAATGCACACAGGACATGAATGCATATAGAGGATCAAAAAGGATGTTAAAGCCCCCACAGATCTGTGATGGTTGAGTCTACACACATGAACGGTCCCATTTCCAACCCCCTGCACAGGCCCTTTTCCTTTATAGAGCCTCCACTAGCTTTAACAGTTCCTTTTAAGCTCGAGAAATCCATAGATTCATGGAGTTTTCTTCACACCTGCATACATGTATCCATCCGATACACTTGGAAATGTGACTCCTTAGACCAGAAAATGTTTTCCCAATCATTAAGAGTCCACCGGTGGCTTTAGTGAGCGGCGGTGGCGAATCTCGCCAATTACTTCCGCAGATGTCGCCAATGGAGGCCAAACATCATATTTTCCTATCTTTAGGAGAAAACTCATTGATTAAAGTGTTTTGAATATATTTAGCAAAATAATCGATAGGGTGGTATGTCAGCAATATGCCTTATTTTATGGACAATTTTTGATAAAGGTACGAAAGCTTATAACTGTAATAGATGTCGAAAATGTCAAGTTCGCAGATTTTCAAACATCTGATTCACATGTCGTTCATTTATTTGCCCTTTTGTTCATTTATTTGATAATTTTATTTGCCCTACTTTTGGCAATATAATCAGAAAGGTAACAAGTGAATAAATAAAGTATCTAAAAGGTGATAGGCTCATTTTTATGGTAATTTTCGGTCGGGCGACTATGAACTCGATGAGGTGGTCGAAGACGTTAAGTCTGATGATTTTCATACATTTTATTCTTGACGATTTGATTAAAATGTCGTTCCTTTCCCAGTGGCAGTTTTTCGTACAGGCGTTGGAGGCATTCGCCTCGTTTCTCGAGAACTAAGGGCCTTAAGATCTATATCGCATTTCTGACTTAGGGGCTCTTTATTAATAATTTTATTTTGCACTGTAGGCTAATTTTCGAGCACATTTTTTCTTTACTTTAAATAAAAAGCTAAGGAAGAAAGAAAAAAAAAAGAAATGGAATATTTAAAACTTCTTAGGATATCAATATACCAAAACCAACTGTTGTAATCAAAATTGCAGTATGATTAGCAATATCATAAGATCTGAATATTATTATTAACTAAGTCAGATATAGCGTACCGAGATGATAATCCAAATGCTTTAATTCGAATTTCAGAATATTTTTCTTAGAATTTTTTTATTCCAAATTTGCTTGCAGGTAAGTGAAATACAATTTGCTTTCGTTCTTGAGCTAATTCACAGTTCAACAATTCTCTACTGTCATAAAATGAAGAAGGAAAAAGGAATTCTCACTTCACGGATAAAGGAGCGCGACATTGACCCCCCCCCCATCTTAAGTAGAGGGGATAACTTTGAACATTTATGCGTATTTTCGTTCCCTGCCTTTGTACATTTCCATTATCCATTCACAAAATATTTGCGTCTTCTTCATCTTTTTTCTTCTTCTGAATTTTGGAAATAATCAGCTATTGGGCACCTTTTAGAGTCTAGACACAAATGCAGCTTTTAAAAATTAAAAATGTAACTTTTTCTCTTGAAAATTTAACATCATCATGAATATTAGGAATTAGTTATCACGAATATTTAGGAAATTTTATTTTGAATGATTTAAATAGAATTCATTCGATAATTTTTGGTATTATGTTAAAAAATTTTGAAGAAAATTTAGCAAAATATAATAAAATATAATTCATAATACTTAAAAATGAAATGATAATTTTATAGTTGATATTTGATATCTACTTATTTTCGTAATAATTTACTATTTTTTAAGGACAAAACAAAATCTTTTTTCCCTTCAAATTCCATAATATAATTATTTAAATTTTACCAGTATGAAGTCTCAGGAAAAACAAGAAATATTTAGACATATTATTCTTAGAACTTATTTCATAGATTCTCAAGGTTATTTCCAAAATAAAAAAAAAATTATTAAAAAATAATATAAAAAGCTTTCATAAAAATATATAATACGAAAAAAATAACGAAAATTTTATGGTTTTAATAAAAAAAAGTCACAAAGGTGGCATTTATTATTCAACAGCAAAAAATATTACTATCAGCCAAAGGGCTGCTTTTTTGTTAAAGTGAACCCGTTTATGAGAATACTAACATTTAAAAAAGCCAAATTATTGACACTTTAAAGCCACTTCTTTAATCTTGTCTTTATTATGCTTTTTCCCCTTCTTCTTTTTAATACGTTTTTTTTTTTCTTTTTCCCCTCTCCCAAACTAGTTTACGAGTTGTTGTTTTTTAAATTTTATTTTCTGCAATTAGTATTCATATTCAGGGGAAAAATTATATTTTTTAGAAGCTTTCAAGTTCAGTGAGTGACATTTAAATAACGAGGCATCTTCAGTGTTGAAATTTTAAAGTATTATCGTTTCTTTAAATACAGATATGCGTTATAAATTAATAATAAAACTATAAATTCTAAGTTTAAGAACTATCACATAATTTAACGTGACTACTTAAATCTTTGAAAAAATACCCATGGAAACACGAATTTTAAAAAATTATGAAACTTACTGTTCTTTTTTATGTTGTGGAAAATAAAAAATTTTAAAAAGCTTTGCCAGCATTAGATATTTTTTAAAACTTTACACATGTTTTTAAATTATTCTGAATTTAAATTTGTTGCATCTTGTGGATATATACACTCTAAAACAAAAACAAAAAATCAATACACCAAGAAATCGGCCAATTGAGACGAAAATTGGTACATAGGAAGACAATGTACAGAATATTAAATGATTAAAATTTCAAAACAATTGAATAATTTATTTTAGAGTTACAGTAACAAGTTCAATAAGATGTTGATCCGCCTCTAGCCTGGATACAATACTAGTCTGGACACACGGCGTGGCATAGACCGATAAAGCTTCGGATGGTCTCTTGCGTTATTTCCTGCCAAATTCGCTCCAATTGTCGAACGAGGTATATCAACATTCCGTGGCAGAGGCAATCGCCTTTCCCTCATATCCCAGACATGCTCGATGGGAGGGATATCTGACCATCTGGAAGGCCAAGGAAGTTTTTGACAAGCTTGCAGACAGTTCATAGCAACCCATACCGCATGTGGTGTGGTATTGTCCTGCTGAAAAACCAGCCGAGGACACTGCAAAAGGAACGGTAGCAAAACAGGTCTTATGCTGTTTACCACTGTTCAGAAACTGTATCTCTAATGACGACCAAAGGGGTTCGACTATCAAAGGAAATGGCACCCCAGACCATAATGCCTTGTTGAGAGCTGGTGTGGCGTGCACTAGTGAGAGCAGGATCCCGCCCCCTCTGCCCTGGGCGTCTCCAAACACGTCTTAGATGATCGTCAGGACACAGTTGGAAGCGGGATTCCTCGCTAAAGACTATACGTTCCCAGTCGGTATTATTCCAACCTTGTCGAGCCATGCACCACTGCAGGCGAGAGCGTAGATTTCGCTGTCTCAACCGTCTGTGAATTGGCATGGACACTGGTGTTTGGATTGAGCGTCTGATGATTGATAGAGATGAAGAAGGCGCTGTGACAGCTGATCGGACAATCACTCTGTCCTCACGATCTGTTGTGCCCTAAGTAGACCACTACCATCCTGACGCTTAAATCTGTCATTCTCCAGCCCTCCTTGCCAGTAGCTTCGAATCTCCGCATCTCTTCGACTCAAATGACGAGCGATCCCCCAATTTTACCATTTAGCCTCTTTCAATCCAATAATACGACCTCTGTCAAACTCTGACAGTTGGTCATAATGAGCACGAACCCTGCGTCGAGGCATTTTTTAAGTTGTTGAAAGGTAATCTGAATCGCAATCAAACTGAAAGTTTTAACAACCGTTGAAGAACTGCTCCTTATATACATCTGCTGGATACACAGTTCCGATGCGCTGGAGATCAAACTATTCATTCATTGAATAACAAAATTTAATAATATGCATATCTGCTGAAAGCACTCATGCATACGAAATTTCAAAGCAATCGGATGTTTGCTTCTTGGTGCGTCGATTTTTTTTTTGTTATATAGTGTATAAAACCTATATTTTTTAGCAGTTTCGTAGACGAAACCAGAGAAGACACTTTCTAATTTTAAATTTCTCTTTATTCCATCCCGGGAGGCATAATTTACGTGCAAACAAGAAGAGACTGGATACGTACGTCAATCTACATCACAACACAAGAGTGAAAAAGCAGCAGAAATATTATATCGATGATTTTATACCACTAGCTTTTACCAGCAACTTCGTACGCTTGCAAATTTTGATGTGTATATTTGAGGACTGAAAGTCTAATCAAAATATAAAATGTTAGCAAACCGCCTGCATGAGACGTGAATTTTAAACACCGGTTAGAGTAACGAACCAGATTAGAAATTTTTAACTTCCATTTATCTGTTTTATTTTTATTCAAAAGTACTTCTGAAGGAATCGAAAGATCTATTAATTCATAATGACTAATTTTAAATTTATCAAACACTACGAAAATAAACAGAAACGTTTGAAATAACCGGTTGAAAACATGTTACATCTAATCTCATTGGCGTGGGGAAAAAATTATGTAGCGTCAGCCTAATAAGCTAAATAATATCCTTCGAGCTGAAGGGTCCCTTTTGCTCGAACGGTATATCGCTCGGCTACTGGCCCAAACGTCGCAGGTTCGTACGGCGACCTTCACTCGCTGCAATTAATTAAAAACTATGTACTTAAACCTATAAGGGTACTTTCCAGTTTGCCGAGCGCAAACGAACAATCGCCAAAGAAATTGAGAAAATTTAGCGCAATTCTAAATTATTTGCTAACGGAAATATACTACTATAAGCATATATGAAAAATATATAGTTAACACAAATACAATTTAATTGCAAAAACACACAATGGAACAGCTCTGATATACAGTAATTTTCGCCAAAAAAAAATAGTCGCCAAATTTTAGCAAAATGGCAGCATGTGGCGCGAACGGCAGCAATAGCATTTCCAATCATAAGGTTTCAATGAAAGTTTCAGCAAATTAATGGAAATATAGAAAAAAAACAATAAAAGAAATAATATATAATGCACTAAAAATTTAATAGAAAAAACGAAAGGAATACATACAGGAGGGAAAAAAATCAAGAGAAATGAACAGGAAGGATCAAATTATTTAATACAAGAACAGTGGAATATATCACAAGAATAACTGGCTCGGATTTAGGATTGATACTCAAAGGCAAGAATGATACTCGCATCTTCCAATAGTTCACACTTTATTTCACGGCTTCTCGTACACCACTGAGCTATGCTTGCTTTCGGTGGGGCAACGCACTACGTGCGCGCCACCTATTGGTTGCATATTTTACAACTTCTTAACACTCCCGACCTTGAAACCTTAAGGGTTTCAATAAAAATATTCTATTACAAAATACAATATTAAAGAATACATTAGTTTTTAAAAATACATGATGATATTGATGCAAAAAACACAGGAATTCTATAATAACAACATTGAGTAATACTACAACTATATTTTATCTACAGAATATTCAATCATTTATGGGTAGAACACAAATATCTCTTACATTTCTCTTAAGTATTTTACCAGTAGGTAGTAATACATTCACTACTCTTACTTTAGCATCTTTACTGATAAATAACTCTGATATTCTACCAGTTAGCCACTTTACACTTGGCATATTTTCATCTTTTATTAACACAAGTTCACCTAGTTTTACAATATTTTTGGAAAACATCCATTTACTGCGCTGCTGTAGAGTATTCAGATAATCCTTTTTCCATAACTTCCAAATTTGTTGGCTATATTTTGTTATCTTTTTCCACTTGGAATGTCTATTCTCTGATATATTGATGAGACTAGGCTCAATAATTGAAGTTAAAGGCCTACCTATGAGGAAATGACCTGGTGACAGGGTCTCAAAATTGTCGAATTCGGTTGACAGGGGGGTGAGGGGTCTTGAGTTTAAAACACTTTCAATCTCAAGAATTATTGTGAGAAATTCTTCAAGAGTCAAATGAGCATTACTAATAACACGTTTCAGATGATATTTGAAAGATTTAACCCCAGACTCCCAGAGCCCACCGAAATTCGGCGTTTTGGGAGGTATAAATTTCCATTCAATATTTTCACTAAGAAGAAAATTAGCTAAAGTTTCATCTGGGTAACTTACCATTTTGTGCAATGTTTTCAGTTCAGTGCTGGCACCAACAAAATTCTTAGCATTATCACAAAATATTTTTGAGGATTTTCCCCTACGACTAAAAAAACGTTTCAAACATGCGATAAATGCATCTGATGTAAGGTCAGATACAAAATCCAAATGGATAGCTTTTGTACTTAAGCATACAAATATACAAACATACACTTTATTTAATACTCCCTTCCGTTGGTTTTTGAACTTTATATAGAAGGGTCCACAAAAATCAATCCCAACATAACAAAAGGGAAATGAAGTTGTAACTCGTTCCTTGGGTAAATCTCCCATAATTTGACTCTGTAATACAGGTTTGCTTTTAAAACAAGAAATACATTGATATACAACTTTTCTACATACACTTCTACCATTTAAAATCCAAAATTTACGTCTAATGTGATATAATAAAGCATTAGAACCAACATGCAAATATTTTAAATGATAATATCTTACTATAATTACTGTAAGAGGGTGCTTGGCAGTCAGAACAATTGGGTGTTTTTCATTTAAACTCAGGTCTGAATATGTTAATCTGCCACCAACTCGTAAAATACCATTCTCATCTAAAAAACAATTTAAAGATTTTATCTTACTATTAATGGAAACTGAAACACTCTTTTTGAGATTTTTAATCTCTTCTGCAAACTCACTTTGTTGAACCAGTTGAATTACACTCATTTCAGCTTGTTGAAGTTCTTTGATGGTAAGATGACCTGCAAGTCTTTTACTATTTTTAACATTATGTATAAATCTAAATACATAGCACATAACACGAATTATACTCATATAGTTATTACTTATTTTAAGAATATCATCAATCAAGGTATTATGATTAAGGATAGTAAAGGTAAGTGGAGAATAGTCACAACTTTTCTTTAGTTCATCCGAAATGTCACTCGGTGAAACTGAAGTATCACCATTACCTGTATTTGCTGGAAAGTCAATATCTCTCAAGAATTCAGGTCCTCTCCACCATAGGTCACTGTTTAATAGAACATCAACACTGACACCCCTGCTTAAGAGGTCAGCAGGATTTTGTTTGCCAGGACAGTGAAACCAGGCACTTGTATCACACAGACTCTGGATTTCAGTCGCTCGATTGGCTACAAAGGACTTCCACTTCTTACTGGATCCTTTAATCCAATAAAGGGTGATTTTTGAATCGGTCCAAAAGAAAACTTTAGAAGGTCTTTTGAGATCGACAATTGCCTTAACTTTGCTTGCTAGTCGAGCTGCGAGCAATGCACCAAGTAATTCCAGTCTCGGCAAGGTTATTTTGGTAAGAGGAGTAACACGGCTTTTGGACACTAGAAGATTAACTTCAACACTGCAATCTTTCACAACTCTCGTATATATGACAACACCATAGGCCTTTTGACTTGAATCACAAAAACAATGCAGTTCGAAGACATCCGTGGGTTCTTCAATACAACCTAGTACACACCTGGGAATCTGCAGCTCAGGAAGACGAGGCACCTCAGACATCCATTGGCACCACAACTTTTGAATCTCTGGGGGCAGTTCTTCGTCCCAAGAGAGTTTCTTCTTCCACAAGATCTGGAGGATGCACTTCACACGAATAGTAAATGGTGTAAGAAGACCAAGAGGATCAAATATCTTTGATATTGCACGTAGGAGGTAACGTTTCGTGTTCTCGTTTTTCGATAGACTATTCATTAAACTCTGCATTCCTACGAGCAGGTGATCTTTAACAGTATCCCACAGCATCCCTAAAACTTTGGTTGAATCGGTACTCTGACTAATTGGATTGTCCTGCAGATGAGTTTTTAAGCCTTCACGTTTCCACAACTGCATCAGTTCGTCGCTATTTGTTGTCCACTTTCTCAGCACCATACTAGCTTCGGACATTATGGATACAGCTTGAGTAGAAATTTCCAATGCATCTTGCAATCTGCTAGCTCCGCATACAAAATCATCTACGTAGAAAGATCGCTCCAGACATTCTATAGTGGTCGGGAACTCCTCATGGAATTTTTTCAAGTGCGTCTTAATGGTAGCAGAAAGGAGAAATGGGCTGGATCTTACTCCGAAGAGTACACGATTAAATCTATACACTTGAAGTGAATCATTTTCTGTCCATAGGAAACGCACTGCATCTCTGTCTTTTTCAGCTAGCGATAACTGTAAGAAAGCTTTCTCAATATCAGATGTGATTGCGATTTTGTTCAGTCTGAATCTTATTAGAATGTCAAATATATTGGAATTCAAGTTTGGGCCAGGCCAAAGACAGTAAATTTAAACTCAAGTGTTGAAAGCTTTGACTTGAACTCGCGTCGTAAACAATACGCATTTTTGTGGTTGAACTATCATCTCTAAACACTGGCTGATGAGGTAAATAGTAGACTGGTTTGTTCGTAAGCTTCTCAGGATTGGTCACCTTTTCTATTATGCCCTTTTCCTCATAATCACGAAAGGTTTCACGATACTTCAAATTTAGATCAGGATTTTTCTTAAATCTCCGCACAAGGGAATCTAGCCTCTTTTTTGCAACACTGTAATTATCATTAAGTTCATTCCAATTCCTCTTCCATGGTAGTTCAACCTCATAACGATTATTTTTGTAGCAAACAGTTTTTTCAAATGTCTCTAAAGACTGATCAACCTCATTGCAATTAGGATCATCTTTAATTCCTACTGATTCGAGCTCCCAAAATTTTTGGATTTCATTTCTTATGTCACTACAATCATAAATAAGCCCACAATGAGCTTGTTGTATATTTTGAGGTTTGGAGTTTGAAGCACTACCGGTGGCTATAAAGCCAAACACTGAATTATGAAATATTATCTCAGAATTGGGCATTTGAATTTGCCCGGATCTCAAGAGTTGATAGAATATCTCTGCGCCTAAAAGCATATCTATGTTACCTGGGCGGTAAAATTCAGGATCGGCGAGTTTAATATTACTCGGTAAATTCTCTTTTGGAATTTGTAACGAATCAATTGGAATCATATTACAAATTTTGGGTACGCATAAAAACTCTAATTTTATCTCAAAGTCACTTCCGTTAGATACTACCGCGCGAACTCTAGAGTTCACATTTATTTTGGCATTATTTAAACCGGATACTGCAACGGATATTTTTTCTTTTTTTATTTGCAATAAATCTGCTAACTCAATAGTTACCATCGAGCACATACTGCCACAATCTATCAAACATCTAGCCTTTTTCAGATTTCCGTAACGATCCTTAACGAATATAATCGCAGTTGAAAGTATCACCGTTTTTATTTTTTTTTTCATCTCTTACTTTCACTGCTGCTCCGGAAAATATACTACGATCATTGCTCAAATCAAAGCTCACGGCGTTTGGATTGAGACTCGATGACTCATCTCCGTGACCTTGACCGTTTCTATCCCCAATTTCGCTGATGTTTAGATTCTCGTTCTCGAAATGAAGTAATGTGGAATGCTTCTTCGAGCATTTTTGACACCGGAAAGTAGACGTACAATTTCGTACTGCATGAGATTTTAAACAGTTGAAACAAAGATTATGTTTTTTCACGAATTCACATCTATCTTTTACGGAAAGATTGAGAAATTCAGGACATCTATAAAGTCCATGAAAATCTTGACTCTGGCATTTTACGCATTTAAATTTTAAGTTTTTAGCATTAGATGTAGAAAGCATAGTCGTAACTTTATTGTGAAAGTTATGACTCTTTTTAATTTCTTTTTCTTTTATTTTACTGTTTTGAAGGGTTCTCGCTTGGTTTTGCAAAAACGAAAGCAGTTGATTTAAAGTACCAAATTCTTCGGAATTAGTCAGTTCTTTTTCCCACCAATAACGAGTTGATTTATCCAACTTTTCGACAATTAAAAACACGATAATGGTTTCTGATAAATTCTCAACTTTATAATTTAGAGCTTCTAGAGATCGAACACATTCATTTGTTACATCGATTAAATTTAGGATGGCACTCGATGATTCATTAATACTAGGGTGATGTAGAAGTTTTTTGATAATGGAGTTTAATAGTTCTCTTTTATTCGAATATCTATCTTCTAGAAGTTTCCAGGCAATATTAAAATTAGCATCAGAAATAGATATGGAATTGATTACTCTTAAAGCCTCATCTCTGCAACTCGCTTTTAGATACTGTAACTTCATAGAATTAGAGATTGCTTTGTTTTGAATTACGCTTGCAGTAAACATGTCTTTAAACATTATCCAGTTTTCGATTTTACCGTTGAAATTCGGGATAGAAAGTGTCGGCAATTTCACTTCTGATAGAACGTGATCAACGTCTGAAGAATGTTCAGGATCAGATTTCTTATTTATTTGCCGGTTAACTTTTAATCTTAATTCGTCTATAGAATCGTCTATGATATTTTTCTCATTGATGAATTCCTCTAATTCATTTGGTTTGCACGTTAAGAAAATAGAGTCAAATAACAGTTTAAAGTCATTGTGTAATTCACTGATTTTAGAGTTATATAATAACACAGTTGCTGAATCTACAACATCAATTATTGACGATGCCACTTTACTTTCAAGCCTCGTCAATGCAATTTTCAAAACTTTCGTTTTCGTTTTTAAAGTCTCCATTTTTAATGAATTTTTTTTTTTAACTCTTAAACTCAAATTTGAATAACTATTGGAAATATGCGCTCACCTGCAGCTACGACGGACCATCTGGAATATATCACAAGAATAACTGGCTCGGATTTAGGATTGATACTCAAAGGCAAGAATGATACTCGCATCTTCCAATAGTTCACACTTTATTTCACGGCTTCTTGTACACCACTGAGCTATGCTTGCTTTCGGTGGGGCAACGCACTACGTGCGCGCCACCTATTGGTTGCATATTTTACAACTTCTTAACAAACAGCGTAAGAAAAAAAATGAGTACATCTGTTTTTATTAGCTTCACTACTACAGATTGATGCTTTTCTTAATAAAAAATAAGAAAGAATAATTACTCGGTTCAACAAATTTGAGCAGGAAACGATTTAATAATTTCTATAAAAAGCAGCTGAACTTTTCAGTGATGAAAACTTCTTTCTGTCGGGAAATCCATGAAAAGAACAATAAATCCCGAAGAATTCCATTAGAATGGTAAGATCACAGAGAAGGAATATTTTTATCTGTGGGTAAGATAATATTAAAATAAAAAACGGTGAAATACAGACAAACGATTCAAAAAACTCGAGCAGATGTTTTCAGATTTATTATTATTTTCTGTTCTGATGAAATTCGTAAGCAGACGATTTTATTCAAAACAAAATAATTGCTCTGAAATAAAACAAATCACCAATGCGCATGCGTGAATTTCAGCGCCAATTAAAACAACGCAATGCGTGATTTTTCTACATGTGTTGGGATATGTCATAAAGATTAGAAATTTTTAATTTCCTGTATTGTGGTTTATTTTAATTCAAAAGTACTTCATAATGAACCCGAAAGATCGATTAATTAATAATGTTTGGTTTTCAATGCATCAAACTCTAAGAAAATAAACAGAATCGTTTGAAATAATTGGTCGGAAATATGTTAAGCTTAACCGCATTCGAGTGCGAAAAAAAAAAATCGAAGTCTTTCTCATTTAGAGGCGGAGAAGATTTTTGATGGGAAAATTGGTTTTCAATTAATAAAAAATTAACCACTCAATTAACCGGAATAAATATTAGCCCATGTTTTTCTGTAGACTATAATCTATCTCTGTGCTAAATTTCATCCCATTTCGTTCAGCTGTTCTAGGGTGATTGACTCACATCATCATCCAAACTTTCACTTTTATAATAGTATTATAGATGAGATTTAGATAGAGATTTGTTTAAGCGCGTTGATGTAAGTAAGGGAATATAGGAATATAGGTTTTAAAAGATTTCACTTAGATTGACAGATTTTTATCCCTTCACTCTGAGCACGTGAAAGTGCGGATTTAAGTACTCTTAAATAGGTTTTGGATTAATGAAATAAAGTTGGAATGTCAAATATTGGATTAATTTAATAAAAAAGGTAGAATTGGGTCAGGAAATAAAAGAACATTTTAGAATGAAGTTAATCTGGGTTAAATTAAAATAAAAATTTACAATTTTAATTTCATTCTAAAATGTTGTTTTATTTCCTGATCCAATTACACGTTTTTTATTTGATTAATATTTTCATTCGCTCCGATGGTTCAGCAATTTCTCCCTCTTCGAGTGAAAAGGTAAAATTGCTTCATGTTTACAATATTCATTTGAAGAAACCTAAATTTCTCAATTCCAAAGAAAAAGCCTATAGAAGAAATACCTATCAAAATCTCACAATAAAATCACTGAAGGAAAATTTTTTCACTCTCTTCTGCACTTAAATCGCGAAGTAAGCGGACGTAATTTTTATAATTGCTTTTTATCCATAAAATGCCTGCCATAGTGAAAAAAATCAAATTTTAAAAAGTTCAAAAGTTTTCTCTATTTGGCCACACAACTGCTAATACACACTATCTGGTCAGAAATATCCGAACACACAGCGGTATGCATTTAGAGCGTACTGAGGCATATATTAATAAGATGATGGCTTTCTTTTTGCATCGATAACAGCCTGTACAGTTATGAGAAGACTTTTCACTAGTTTTTGATAGGTAGGTATAGGAATTGACTTCCAGATGTTCATCAGAGTTGAAGTGAGTTCTTGCAGTGAGGATGGTCGATTAGGCTGGCAACGCAATCTGCTTTATAATTCGTCCGAAAGGTGTTCTATGGGATTTCGATCGGGATTCTAAGAAGGCCAATCGAGTTTTTGAATAACCCTTTCTTCAAACCAAGCCTGTACGAGCCTAGATGCGTAAATGGAGCAGTTATTGTTGCCACTCAAAATAAATTTTGTGTTTTCTTGTTTCATTTGTATCTTATTATAATTTGAAATCTGGCAACCCGTAATTGATTAGAATAGAATATGGTATATTGCCTTAAGTAAGATTTTTGATACGTTACGCTATTTCATCTCTGATGTAGGGATCATTTGATCAATTAAGTATACTTCATCTGTAATTATGCTCATCAGTTTCTATCAGCATCTGTAAATAAGCTCATCAGAAATTCTCTGGCCTGTGTTGTTCAAAATAAATGGATACGAAAACGAAAGCAGAGTTACGAGTCATAACAGTTATCCTGCTGAAAGAAAAATGGGATTGCCCCAAAATATTGCCATAGAATTGGGAGTACAGCATTGTTTCAGAATGTCCACACACATCTCACAGCTCAGGTATCTAACTACAAGAACTAACAGACTCATGCCAAACAAAGAGAAATACACCCACACCTTAATAACAGTTGTGAACAGTTGGCACAATGCAATCACTAAAGTAACGTTCGCAGGACATCCGCCAGGCCCAGACGCGTCCATCCAACTGCGAGACTGTAAAGCAAAGATTCATCACTCCAAACAACAGTTTTCCACATGTCCAAAGAAGGTTAGCTTTGCCCCACTGCAATCGATGCTTGTCATTCTGTGGACTGATGTTTGGCTGGTGCGCAGATGCGCGACCATGAAATCCAAAGTTTATTAACTGTCGGCGAACAAACATGCTGCTAACACTAACCTGATGAGCTTTGGAACTCCTAGGAAATTTCCAACGAGGCCTTGCGATTTTGTTTCACTACTCTTTTCAAAGTTTTGCGAATGCGTTCACTAAGTTTTTTCGGCCTAGCAGTTCGTTTTTCTGCAAGTTCACTGCTTCGCTCTTCATAATTACATCACTCACAGGGGATTTAGGCTGCTGCAGAATATCAGCTATTTCACGAACTGATCTCATAAAGGTGGCATACCACTATACTGCCACAATCAAACTCCTTTGACTTACTTATTTTCTCACAAACACATAAATACAATCTGACAAACCACTACTAACGCTTTGATAGATTTCGATTACGCATCAAATTGTGTCACCCGCCAAAACCACTTTTTAAAGAGCTGACTGGATACTTTTGGCCAGATGGTGTGCGTAGGATACCCCACGGAACAATTTTGTTTTAACATCATTTAATTCAGTAATTCAAAGCCAGAATTGTAAAAGGTTAGATCATTTCCCAGAGGACGACAATTTTAATTAATACATCATTCCAGTTCAACGCCGTTTGTCGAGCTTCCGTAACAACGACACAATATATATTCAGACCAAGGTCTATTATTCTCCGTACTAAGACGTTTCGCGCTCACTGACTAGGAGATAAGATGTTTCAGTCATATAATGCAATTTTTTTTTTATTTATTTCTAACGTCCTTCTAGAGGGTATTATCTAACTTTTTGTTTCTTTTTATATCTCCATGTTTTTATACTTTTTTTATTTCCCTGCAAATACTTTCCCTTGTAAATTTTCCCCTTTAATTTTAAATAAATCCTTTTTTATTTTTTTTAAAGAAATCTCTTCATTCGTTTGCTGTTTTTAATCTTAGTTTAGAAATTGAACCCGTAAATATTTTTTTAAAAACCTATATATATATATATATATATAATCACATCATTATTTATCACATTTTAAATATACGTAATTGAAAACAGCAGGTTACAGAATCATGGCCAAAAAAGAACACGAGGGTAAAAAAGCATAAAAAGGGACGAAGCATTTATCTCTGGTCTTTTATATCATGACATTCTCATAAATCACAATATCAATTATTTATTATTCCTCCAAGCAATCCTCTTAAAGAATATTTACACCAATGATTTATTATCCATTCACTCGGTACGTGGAGTAATCGATGAAGCATTATCTTTATAATACTTCATTTGATTTATTAAATCGGCAAAGTGAAATGAATCAAAAAATAATTCAACATTTTAGAATGTAGTTATAATGGATTAAAATAAAACAAAATTTTAGAAATCCATTACAATTGAAATTAGAGTTTGAAATATCATACACACACACATACACTGGTGTGCAAAATTTAAACAACGGGGTTTTTTTTTTCCCTAATTCAACGAGAAATTATCTGAGAGAAATTCAGATATGAAAGACAGCATTTTGTACTTAAAGGATGACGAAAGCCTAGTTGCGCCAAAATGAATACAATGCATACAATAATGAAATAAAACTAAAAAAGGATTTGTTGAACCCATAGTATTGTGACGTCTTCAGATAAGCGACAAGTAGGGATGTAGCAAACTAAGTTTACACGGGAAAGCAACCACAGATAGCGGAGGAATCTATAAAATGCGAAGAATGCAGACACCTGGTAGTCAAATTTAAGTACCGCTTTCAAACTAATGTGTCTGGGCGACTTAAGAGGTCTTCAGTGAACTGGACATGTGTTGGAACAAACGACGAATAAAAGAAGTAGATGTGCCCCTGTCAATAGATAAAAGACGCCCGCCCTTTAAGCCGGCACAATGGGGACCAGCGGCAGATAGCATTCCATTCTTCTTGAGAAAAAAGGCAGTAGATAAAACGGAGCCAACACGTCTCTTTTCTAGTCGCTGTTTTCCCCTCTTGTGATTGGAAAGATAGCTTAGGTCAGATGATCAAATGAAAGTTGGGAATTATTGGTCACTTGCCACCGAGGACCGGCCTTTGAGACCGAGATAAAAAGGGAACCAACTGGAGGAGCGAAAGGAGGAAGCAGACAGAGAAAGCAGACTGACGAAGCGAACGCTAGTGATTGGAGCTAGAATTCTGAGTAAAATTCTCAGGAGAGAATTTGGAGTGTACGTAGGCAGCCACGCCCAGTAGCTGAGCCCACGTGTAGTTCATCGGAACTAGTGGACTTTTGCGTCTTGACTGAAGTGTAAAAACTCATCCGAGTTTTGGGGAGAGCTCCAATTAGTTAAACAGCTGCCTTCTAAGTTACTCTTCCAGCCAGTTCATCATCTTACGTTCCAATAAATACAGCAGGTTAATCGACAAGCAGAGCATCCCGAACCTCGGGCTGAATCTTGTGAGAGTTTCCAGAACTCCATCATATCTCTTCACCTCCGAGAGAGACTCCTTTACTTATCTGAATTACAGCACCTTTCCCAAATGGAACTCTGAACTGAATTACCTATGTATTCGTAACATAATTAATCAAGAAGGTGTACATGTGTGATATATATGTGTATTATAGCTGAAAATAAATAGGCGTTTATTTCTCCAAGACCTGAGTTTGTTTTCGACGCAATTCACCAGTAGCCTCGGTCAAAACGTTACAGTATCGTTACACATGATTGTGTCTGTCCAGGAGGAAAACAAGCAGATGTTCCTTAGTATGGGATATGCCCTCCCTTTACTGCAATGGTTGCTTCGCCCCGTCTCCCCATACTCAGCACTAGATTGCCCAACAGTTCTTGAGGTAGGAGTGCCCATTCCTCAATCAGCAACTGTTTCAGTTGCTGGGTGTTCCCTGGAGGATGTAATCGTGCAGCAAGGCGTCTTCCCAAAGCATCCTAAACATGCTCTATGGGATTTAAATCAGGGGAGCACTCTGGCCAAACCATTCGAGTGATATCTCCACTTTCCAAAGGCCGTACATTATCATCCACAAAAATGAAATCTGCTCCAATGGCACCTCGGAATAAACGCACATGAGGAAGGATCACTTCTTTACAATAGAGATCTCCGGATACAGAACCTCCGTCGAAAACGTAGAGTTCAGTTCTCCCGTTCAGCATGATGCCTCCATTACCACCGTAAAGGTCTCTTTCGTTGATGTTACTGGGATGAAACCGTGTCCCGACCTCTCTCCAAATCATCTGGCGTCGAGAATCCCTTGTAGCACAAAAACGACTCTCATCTGTTTTGAGCATAAGACTCCATTGATGTCCAGTTTTTGTGCTTCTTGCACCAATCTAAACGATGCCGCCGATGGCCAACTTTCAAAGGGATATAGCGTAGTGGACGGCTGACAAATAGGCCCTCTTTGTGAAGGCGTCTGGACACAGTAAACCGAGACATTTGTAGCTCCTTTGCTGTACACAATTGATGAGCAATAGTGCTTGCTGACTGGTTTCGGGCCCTTTTCGCCTCCAAGACGATATATCGGTCATCCACTATAGTTGTTTTCCTGAGGCGGCCACCACCAACCTTTTTAACAGCTGTGCATGTGGTTTGGAAGGCTTTCCAAGCGCGCGAAACGACACTTTTGTTGATTCCGAACTCTTCAGCCACACTGGTCACACTACATCCCTCCTCCAACTTTCCAATCATTCTTCCACGAGTGAAATCGTTCAGGTGATGTCTTTTAGCCATATTTCATGAAAGAATTCACTATCATTTGCAGCGAATGTGTTTAATTTAGCCTCCATCCTTCATTTTATTGTACTCTTGCGCGCTAACCGCACGCATTTTGAGCATTATATAT